>JBAFWW010065762.1:4410-42417 GCA_036873685.1 Agapornis canus | reverse complement strand
CTACCCTGAGGGCATGTGTGGAGACTAAAAGGTGGAAAGTTTAACAAGAGGAAGCCTCATTTACTTCATCTGGAGACCCCTGCCCATGACCGGGGAGGGAGCACTGCACAGGCGAAGGGGGGATGGATAATGAATGTGTGTGTGCATGTTGCCTAACCTTGTGGATATGCATGGCTTTGGAGCATGGATGTGGAGGGAAGCGACACTGAGGGGTGCTTGCTTTGAAGGGGTTATCCCCATGCACCTCAGTGCTGAATAGAAAGCATACCGACTTCACAATGTTAACCAGTTGTGGAGGCTATCGCATCGGTGTGTTTGAAAGAGATTATTCTCCTCAAGAGAACAGCTTTAAATGAAGGGGGGAGTGAGAAAATACTTGCTAGCATTGTCTATGGAGGAAATGACTTAGTTCATCACAACACACCCTGCAGGGAAGGTGTGAGCACTTAGGGCTGCATTCTGGCCCTGCAGGGCTCTTGGATTTCCCATCACTGGACTCCCTGGGTAGTGCCCAGCCTCACCTGCTTGCCGTGTCAGTCAGCAGCACTGCAGGGAAGAATGGAACCCTTCCCACCTCACCTGATGACTCTTAGGGAAGTACCTGTCAAGAGGTACATCCAGTCCTCGCCTGGCTCAGCCCTTCCTGCTGTGTTTGCCATGGGTGGGAATTAACACAGGGTAAAATCACCCAAATTTCAAACCAGTTTAGTTCAGCAGGATCACCTGTGGACACTTGAATTCTGGAATGGCATCATAAACTTATGTAAGAATATCCATGCTGGTATTTTATGTTGGCTCGATTAAATTGGTTAAAAAAGAATTTAGCCACAGTTCAGCTTCCTTGGGCAGACAGGGCAGGTTTTGACCTGCAAATGGCATCTCCTTGTTGAGATTAGGACTGCTTTGCCCATACTCATTTTGCTGTTCCAGCAGTGCTTTAGCAGTTATTACTGAGCTTGGCTTAGACTTACATCTTCTGCTTGGTGAGCCAGATGATTCCCTCTGTTCAGATCTATAATTATTTCCTTTATTCTCGTCTTTAATTGTGCTCCTGGAACACTGCAGCAAGGCACTGTAGGGTGTAGCTCACACACATCTATAGACTGGAACGTATGTTATAAATCTTCTAGATGCATTTCTGCTCAACAGTGCAACCTGATTTTGAGGACCGTAGGGTGCTCACTAACATTGCAGGGGAGTTACAGCAATTAGCATCCCTAATAACTGACTAATCTCTAACACAAGATATCAGTGCAGTGTCCTTACAGCATGTCATGGCTGGACTATGTGAGGAAGGCTTGTTTTACAGAGAAGAGCTGTTATTTAACATGAGGAACATGAGCTCTGAGAGAGAGGAGTCTGCTTTCTGTGATCAGCAGCCCTGTCATGTGCTAAATGACTGTTTAATACATAAGCTGTTTACCTGCTCAGACTCCCACAGTGGTTTTCACCATTGGTGTAAGCACCGGCTCCAGTGGAGTTACACCCACTCGTGCCAGCAGTGAGTTTGGCTCAGAGGCCCCATCCCAGTGCCATGAAAACACCGATACCAAAGCCAGACTGCCATGGACTACATTTGTCTAAAAACACCCCTTTTACAAAGGTGTTGCAGTTTACTCTGGAGCCCCAAGGACTTGAGGAGAAGTCTAATTGAATTTCCATCTAGATCATGCCCAACAGGCTACCCTGCAGCACAGCTTTTACTTCTGATTGTCTGCAAATGCTTGTGATTCCCTCAGCATGCGCAGTAATGGAACGCAGGAAAACTATTCATTTGTATTTGATACATACTTAAAATTCACTTTTCTGTCCTCCCCCAGGTAGAAACTGTAGTTTCTTGCAGGAAATGGATGTCATCCAGAAACGGGATGAAAGCTGCTACTGCTATGTGCAGAACAGAACCATTCACTTACAGTATGTTTGGTCAACTCTTCAGGTAAGAGGCCATGTCGGGGATTATTCTGATATGCAGTACTTTTCACATAAACATGTGCCAGCAAAGTTTATGATCAGAGCAGTATCCTTCTACAATGGGTAGTTTGAATAGTGTATAGGTAGGACCATGATAAAAATGCAGCACTGTGATCATCCTCTTCAGATGCAGTGAGGTTTGGCTTCTGTTTATGACAAAGATGATAACCAGGCTTATAGTATGATGCCACACAAACATAAATGTAGAGTTGTGTGTTATTTTGTTGTACACCTTTTCTACTGATGGACCACTCAACCTCTGCAACAAATGTTTTTGCTTAGCACCAAACGCCTTCATAAAGCTTTTAAATTTGAGGATAAAATGCAGTTCTGACTCACTCACTGTAGCATACCAGGCCCCAGTGTGGAAACCAAAGGTGTATTAGATTGTGAAAGACAGCAGTAGCAGTGCCTGTCTGTTTTCCTGAGCAACAAAGGGTCATCTTACAAGAAACATGTTCAGAGATTCACTGGGAACAATATAAAAACCTCCTAACAGTGGCAGATGTAACAGCTAAAGGAACAAGTTGACTATCTGTATGGTTCTTCTTTTTCCTGGGAAGCATGTCTCTGGGCAAAGGAAGGAAACTGTTTCACTTATCTCTGTTGGAGGAATTTGCTCTCAGGAATAAGGAAGTGAAATGTCTCTGTTGTTCTAGGACTGCTTTCCTCAGGAACACGGTGCAGATGTTCTTACGAATGGTAGCAAGCTTCAGGTGATAAAATCCTCTGGCAGTCACACACACTTTCCTGGAGGAGATGTTTTAAAGTAGGAAGTTCACACAAGGGCTGTTGATGGGCTGTCTCTTCTCCCAGTAGAAGCCTGGTTTAGTACCTATTGCATCACTGTTTATAGATGGGTCTTTGTTGTCTAATAGGCTCTGATTGAGAGCTCACAACGAATTACAGTCTTCAAGCAGATCACCCCATTTTGGAAGATGGATGAGGTCTTTTACCAGTTTCATGGGGGGATATGTGCTAGGGACAACTCCTGAAATACCCAACAGGAATGTGTTTATATTTAAACTTCTGGTTCTAGCTTTCATTTTCCTTATCCCTCTTCTGTCCCTAACATGAAAATTGCATTATTAATTACAAGAAAAGCAAGTCCAAATTCTTACAGTTCAGGTGGGGAACAGGGAAGTCTATGAACATCCACAGAAGAAACTGGTGTCAGTCAGAGATTACTGGTTTTGGTAGAAATGTGTGTGTGGCCAAGTGTCACGGTAAATCCAAACCCGCCAAGTTTTTGGAGGGATTGAGGTCCCTCCATTGAACTTTGCTGACACCGAGTTCTCCGAATCACCTTCTAAGGCCTAAACAGCAGATCTTTACATAATATTAATAACCAATATGAAACAAGTAAGACTTGAACTCAAACTCTCTGTACAGAGTTTCATTATATGCTGTATAGCTTGGAAGAACACCCACCCCAAAGTGCTTCTGAGCTACTTCTCTGTGTATCCTGTGGTTTGTTTGTAGGTCAAAGTTAACAGCAGAGAAATGTTCAGGTTTGAGCCCATTTCACACAACAGCAACTGTCGTAATTCAGAAACTGTTTTTGAGTTTGCTGCATGTGCAGTTCAAGTCTTCTGGAAGCCAGAGACAGCTACAGAGACCAGAGTAAGCATAAAACAGTATGGAGAAGATATCTGCTTCAAAATACAGCCCCTGAAAACCGAACCGTACATTGTCAGTGTGAAACGAGAAAGTAAGTACAAACACCTTTCCCTTTGCATTACAGATAGCTTGGTATTGCCACTGTTTCTGACTGTACCATCCCTTCTGTAAGAAGCTTGGAACTTTTCTGTTGATATTTTATAATCAGTGTTTCACACTGAATTAGTCTAAAGTGCTTTTCTATTTTTTCCACCCTTTTCTTTTTAGTGCTAGATGGAAAGCTCTTGTTTTTGTTTATTGCTGGAATTTTTCTGTTCCATTTTGCAACCAGCCTGAGCCGGTGAGTACTAGCTGCTGGGGTTTTGATCTCCTTTCCCAAAGCCTGTGCGTCTTCGGTCTGTTTTTTAAGCTAAAGAGGCGGGTCTTTGGGAAACTGAAATAAGGAAACAACATCTATTTACAGCTCCTCCATACCATGTATATTTGGAGTCCTGCACTCTGTTAATCACTCAGGGTTCTTCTATCCAAGCTTCCTTCTCTGGGCAACACCAAGTCAATCCTCAGTGAGCAAGTATGGGAATTCAGACAAAATCTCTCTGCCTGTTGTTGACCAGTGAGGTTCACTGGATGCTAAATGCTGCTGCATGTATTATCAGTGATGCTTTCTTGCAGAAAGAAATGTTTAGGATGAGGTCACCTGGGGCCTTGTGTGCCTCCACCTCTGCACCAACCTTTCCCCATCGTTCTTTCAATGCACATTTTGGACATCACGTAAGGGAGGATAGTTAATTATTATAGCAAAATAGTGGCCCAGGACTTCAAAGCCAAGTTAGTCACCCATTAATTGTCAGGAGGCACCTCTAAACCAAGCAGAGCAGCTGTGCAGCTTTTAGAGAGCTAACTGAATTAGAAAGTCAGATTTTATAAATTAATAAGGTTAGGAAAAAAATGACTTGTGGGTTTGTTTGTAAAAAGATTTTTTTACATCTTAAATTAAAACCAAAACTAACCAACCAAAACAGCAACAAAACACCCACTTTTCTTGCACTACACAGCCATATGAGTACACAGAAGAAAATGAGTTTACTGGAAATTAGAGGGTCAAGGCAGTCAGGGTTAGTGTGAGCATTAAAAGAAGCAAACCACAATCTGCTAGCCTGGAACACCTCCAGTGACCTTACATCTCTGTTGGGGCTTTTTCCTTACATCAACTTAATACCTGAACTGGGCCTGTCAACCATGTAACTACAACTCTTAACTTACAGCTGTGCTAAGTTCTTACTGAAGATCACTGCTGCTGGCTTTAGAAACACTGGTATCGTGACCAATTACAAATTGCACTTCTCACTGTATTCTTTCTTGTTCTTTTACAGGAGTACCAAGTTCTTTTACCTCTGTGGAGTAATACTGGGTGTTCTTGCTCTGCTAGTCTTTGTCCTGTTGATACTTAAAAGGTTTATTCCAAGGGTAAATCTACATTTCTAAAACAGTAATATGCATCATAATATAGAAATGAAGAGTACAGAGCCAGATTGTGACCATGCTCTGTCCTTATGGCTCTGTTTTAATGACTGCAGGATTGCTTGTGTCAAGTAAATACAGTTAGGTCAGAAGCAAGTTCTAGTTCGCTTGCTCCTGAGTTTCAACAGAAGGTTGGTTGTGTTTATTCTGAAACATAAATTATTTTTACTATACTGGAGCTAAGTTTACTTTTGAATCTCTGAATCAATCTAAATCAAAATGTGGTGTTAGTGGCAACAGGGGCACATTCTCTTCCTTTCAATAGAGAGACTTCACTGAAAGGGAGATGTGAATTTTTCCTTCTGCAAAGTCCATGCATTCCCACAATATTAGGATGTCAACTGGGAATACACTGCAACAGGCTTATACCATGACACCAGAGCACTGTACCATAGAAGTCTAATAAGTCATCTGGTTTTGCCTGTGAGTTCCCTTGCACAAAATAGTTGTGGGTTTGATCTGAAATTATTTAAAAGGTTTTATTTTTAAAAAATATATTTTAAAGGGTTTTTTTCTTTTATATCTATTTTTAATTGTGTTTTTAATTTCCAGCACAGCACCTTCTGGATCTTAATGAGTGGCTGCTGGATGTCCTCTCTGTATTTTATTTACTGCTTCAAAGAGAATATGCAGTGGTTGTGGTCTGAACACAGAAACTACTTGTTGGGTAAGAAAACCATCAAGAAATGTGCTGCAGATTTTAGTTTAATTTAGTGGTCAGATGAATACCTGCCCAAAAAAACCAAAATCAAGTGAGACTTACTATAGTGTACTTTTTCCTCCTAAGCCATAGATGTTGGAATATTCCAAAGATTCCTAACCCATTCAAATAAGCATTTACTCATTAAATAGGAGTGGATATAGTGGCCAGGAGCAGCATTAAGAGCAGATTTTGCCTGTATTATTTGTCCAGTGATCTGCCATTACATGCTGTCCCTGTAACAGAAAAAGGGTGGCTCTACTGGCTCGGATTTTGCTGGGATTTGGGAACTGGATGTAGCTGCAAGGGCTGACCAATGTATTGATCTGGCATCTGCCCCAGCATGCTAGCATGGGGAGAATTCATGCGCAGCTCAGAGCATTAGCTAAAGGTTGTTCCTAGATCAACCTCCTTGCACACTTCTGAAATAAAAGCCCACACAACTGGAGGCAGGTACCTGTAAGACAACACAAGAAACAGCAGGCTGTACTTCACAGCAGTTGTAAGCTTTCTGAAGCAAACTAGTGACATTTATGAGGAGTTTACATCTTTATCCGAAAATCCACCTCTTCTGTTTCTGCAGGGTATTTTCTGGCTGTTGGAATGACCAGCTTTGCTGCTTGCTATCAGCACGGACCTCCTACCACTGATCTGAGCATATCCTTGTTTGCATGGACGCTGCAGTTAACAGCCTTTGTCTTGATTTACTGTGGAGTCACCATACCTCAAGTTGCATATGCAGTAATAGCAGTCAGCCTCTGTTCAAAGGGCCTGTATTACCCCCTGGGTGCTGCATGTCACATAGGCAGGTATGTATGTATCCACATGTGAATGTCCAAGGCCCTGCCTTGCCAGGAATTGCAGGGGCTGATAATGAAAAAACCCATATGCTTCAGTAACGATTTATTAGTTTCTAACTAATTCATATTGCTGTCAGATGTAATGCTGCAAGAGGAAAGGTTCAAAGCCCCAAGACACAGGAATTTAATTATTTTCCATTCGGCAGGTTTAAGCATGAGTTTTGTTCTATGAATAATGGAGAAATGTTCTTAAGTACATAGCACCTTCTAGTCTGCTGCATATTATAACCAAAACATTTCTGTGTGGTTATTTGATCAGACTAAGCAGTACTGCCTTGGTTTCATGTCTAGGGAGAGAGTCTGCAGGTAACTACTGCATCTTATGGGGTAAACCAGCATACTGTCACCAGGGAAGCAGATGTTAACAAGTGACAGTCCTTGTAGGTTAGATAGAGTTCAGAGACTAAAAATCAACAACCCCAAAAATAATAGTTTCCAGTGATCACAGTTCAGATCAGCTGACACACCAAGAACCTTGCATTATTTGTTATTAAGATCAGTAGATCCCACTAAGCCAACAAGACTTTTACCATTTGATCTGAAGAAGAGTTACAGTTCATTCTTGTGTTACAGGGAAATAAGGAAGAAATACGAATGCTGCTGGTTGAGCAGGTGTTTTATACAGAGCTGAAAGTTTCATGGGCATCCAGGCCTTGCTTATCTTAACTCATCACAACATTTAAATTGAAGGTGGTCGACAGAAGGGAACAGAACATGGCACACTTTCTAACTGATACCTAATTATATTATACAGTGCTATGCGGCAGCTAAAAAACCATCAGACTGCAAACATTTTGGCCTCACAGTACTCAGCTTTGTAATTTAAAGCAAGATTTAAGAGAAGTGATCTAGCAAACATCGTGAACAGCTCGTAACAGAGCACTGCTCATCTTCAAAGTTACATATGCAGACTGGGTCTGGATTCAGCCCGCGCCTCTGCACAGCCACGTTTTGCATATTGCACCTCTCAGTGGCCGAGCAAGCAGCCATCTATCTAATCCTGTGAGATTTTAGTCCATGCACACACAGCAAGGACCTCTTCAAAAGCTTCTCTGAAGTTCATTGAATGCCATCCTGTGGAATTCTGCGCCGTCAGTTAAGACCTGGGGTAAACATGCTAGCAAACATTAGGCACCTTGTCCTAAAGTTTTAATGCAGAGATGTAGCTCTGTCCTCATAAAAGGGTAAAAGTGGTGAGCCACATGTTAATAGCGGGTAGTAGAGAAAAGGACAGACAGCAGGCACGTGCCAGAATACCTTGGAAATACTGATCGTTTCCATTTCATTCCAGGAAAATGAAGAACCACTTTGTATCCAAAAAGTTAGTGTTTAAACACCTCACTGAAGAGGAATATCGAGAACAAGGTGAAACAGAAACTGTCAGAGCTCTGGAGGAGCTGCGCTTATTCTGCAGGAACCCTGACTTCCCATCATGGTTAGCTGTATCCAAACTCCAGTCCCCACACAGGTAATAAAGTCTGGCTTCTCTGAAATAGGAAACACCTTGTACGGACAATTACAGAGCACTTCGGGTGCTGTTCCAGGTGCGTTTACCTTGCACGTAGTCAGATGTGTATGTGGGTAGCTTTATCTTCCTGAGTAATCCCACCAAAGATTACTGGGATCCCACAGCCAGACCTCTCAAGGGTATTGGTGGCAGTATTAAGCCCCCTCTTCTTTCCTCCCTGACCATGAATTACTCTTAAGTTAATTCACAGTAATCACAAAAGGAAAGCCTGCTAATGCTTTGAGTTCCCACACAGTGACCCACGTGGCTGGCTAACCAGCAAAATGCCCCTTCCTTCAGTTTTCAAAGCAGTACGCTTTTGCATTGTATAAAATTGGGGCAGGCTAAAGATACATGTTCAAATAGTACCTGTGTTAAGCTCTGCCAACTGCAAGCCTGCACAGCCAAAGAATCCTATCACTTCAAGTATCAATCAATAGCTAGAACTAAGAATACAGAGAAAGAAATCAATGCCTGCACCTAGGAAGTGCCATAAGCAGAAGAACTACTCCAGATGTAGCTTAAGAGACCAACTTACAACAAGTACAGGATGGGAAGGATTAGGTAAGCACAGCCAGAAAACCTTGCAGAACATACAATTAATCATAATAGCAGTGTATTTCTGTCCAGACTAAGACTTCAGGATTTCAGAGGCAGAGTTTCACATAGTAGCCAGCCACAAAGATTTGGCCCTTGCCAAGGAGGACACAATTGTGACACAGAACCAAGTGTCACAATTTCATAGTTATAGAAGCTAGTTAGGTTCTAGTTATAGAAGCTTCATCTTCCTTGGATGGGCACACAGGCAGCCTCTCTGCCAGGTTTTATAGATTTAAAGCATCTTATTTTCTAAGCTAGTTGCACTCTGTAGCGTGATTCAAAGATACAAGAAGTGAAAACTCACTGCAGTATTGTAAAACAAAACAGTGCCAAAAGCACCAAACAAGCAATGGAAACACATGTATTTGCTAGCCATGTCAACACCTGTTCCTGTAAAATAAAAAAGGAGAACCAACAGAAGCCTGATTTACAGCTGAGTACCCCTTCAGGCTTCCATTAAACATCAGAAGATAGTTCAACACAAAGCAAACCTGTAAACCAGCCTGGCCAACAGCCAGTTCCCCATTTAAACTAGCAGTGCTTCCAGGAAGAGCGAGGTGACAGCATTCCTCTGACAGAAAGGTACAGTCAAAGCTGTAAATTACTGGTCAGGTTACCACAACTCCACAGCGTGGCTGCATTGCCTTTTCTCTACATTTCTCTGATGCTGTTGTCACTTGCCAGGTGTCACAAGTGCCGTCTGTTTCCACCTGCCTGCCACAAACCTCCCGCTCCATTCAAGCTCTCCAGTGTGGTTGTCCATTGAAAGTAAGATTTGGGGCAATCTGAAGTGTAGGGACAGTGCTTAGCTTAAACACAAGCCTCCAGTTTGGCGTTTAGGCCTCAGCTCAGCTTGTCCAGGGCATGCGTGCAGCACCAGAAGCGAGGTGACATTGCAGCAGTGTAAGAATATGATGTTCTCACCATCTCTCCTTTCATTAGCAATGTCAACACCTGAATTCTTACAGCCTTTCCGTCAGATATGCTACAGCTTTGATTTATTTTTAGCAGCTGAAGTGCCATCTATCCAACTGTACAAATGCTTACTCTGGATTACGCCATGAGCACTGACAAGATGCGAAAATGAAGTTAGCTCTTCTTGCTTAGTCACAAGACCTTGCAGATGGCCTCTAGAACAGCAAAAGTTACTTAGAGAGAAAAGGCTGAAAAAACGAGGTGGGAAAACAAATCTTCAGGGTTGTTGCCATCTGTTGTGATTTACTCTCTGTTGTTCAGGACTCCCTACCTCCTGCTGCAGCTTCCCCTCATCAGCGCTGCCTGTGGGCACGTCCTTACAACATCCCTGCTTCATTGGCAGCAGCCCCTGCATTTACAGGGTTTTTATATTTCTCCCTTTAAAAATCTGGCAGGTTTGCAGACTTTGTTCTGGGATGTCCCCACATCTCACCTGCAGAAACAAGGGCGCACGAGGAGGAATATGGCATCGGGAGCTTCTTCCTGGAAGAGCAGCTCTTTGAGACAGGGACAGAATCTGAGCAAGATGATCCAACCAATTCCATCCACGAAGGAGATGAGGCGGATGAAGATGAAATGCAAAGACAGATTTCATTTCCATATGCTACTGAGCTGCTCTGAGTTTTGGGAAGTATCAGGATGGAAAATGGAGTCACCCTGGAGAGGAAGGATACGCAATGAGAACTCGGGCTCAGTGATTTCTTGTGGTTGCTGGTGGACACAAGGATTTTCCTGTATCACTGATGGTGCATGATCACAGCAACAGAAGGAAACCACAGCAGCTGTTCAAGTGAAGTGGATTCTCATGCTACTGGTACTTGAACCGGGGAAGTAAACATTGCTTATTTCCCAAGGGAGTACTGGCAGCAGCCTGGCCCAGCAGGATGCCTTCTTGTGCCAAGGCTACTACCTCTAGAAAACTCTGTCCATTTTGGTCCTTTTCATTGTCAAGTCCTCTGCGCTGAGCACTACAGGGACAAGCCATCATTAATACTCTACTAAGTGCCCTGTGTGTCAGCAATTTTCATAATGCTGTTAACGTGCCGATAAACTGTGTTTATTGCTTGTGAGGCTTCAGTGCTAAAGAGGAGGAAGAGGTTAACACAGCCGAAGGAGGTTTGTTTGCTCTTCTGGCTAGGCTTACTGCACATCAGCTTCATTTTGCCTCTCCACATTTGTTTTAAACTCCCCTAGCTCTTCAGAACCCTGCCTGACTTTTCACCCTCTGCTTGTGTTGTTCTGCTCCTGATCTCTGCTCTACTTACATTGTACTTTCCGTGTCTTTGCTTCTCCACATAATACTCCTGCCTCTTCAATAGGTCCCTCTGCAGAACCTTTCTTGACTCCTCTGTTACCCCATCTGACAACTGCAGGTGACTTAGAAGAGGGTTTCCATCCCCAGATGTGTTTTTACTGTTGCCTTACCTCGGACGGGTGCTGATCTCTCAGTGGCACAGGAAAGACAACAAAGGCTGAGGCTGTTTTCAGCTGCTGGAAGGAACTGCTGTCAGCACAGCTGGAGCGATGCTGGAACCATGTAACTAGGAATACAGATAACCCCCATAGAGCTCCACTGGCCTTGCAATACACAGCCATTTACTCATTCAGTAAAAAGCAGAAAGTAATTCCTGGCAAAACAAGGAGGGAGGGATACCTGGCTTCTACCTCCCCTTCTTCAGCCTTCAGTTTGGGACTTGACACAGGAGGTGTGTGGGGAGGAAAAGTAAAGAACAGGCAGGAAAATTCAGGCTGCTAGGTATCTTTCAACTTACATTTTACACAATCCCAGGCCAGGGAGTAGGTCATGTCCCATCAGTTCACCCCCTGCAGAGGTCATTGCTGCCTTTTGTTCTTTAAACTGTCTCTGTACTCTTCTCACCTTACCGTTTACTGTCCTCCAAACTGCAGAAAACAAAACACCATTCGTCTATCACCATCTCATCTTCCAACCCCAAAGGGAGTTGCCAGTGGTGGGAAAGCAGTCAGCTCTCCAGAAGAGCATGTCCGACCAGGATGTATTTGCTTTAAAAAGGACCTCTTTTCTTTGTAACATGCCTGATGATGCAGCATGACTTCAGTGGTGCATGCATGACCATGGTTTCTCATTGTTCACTGCTGGGCAAGGGGGAAAATCCATTACTTCTAACAGTGCTGAGAGGTGCTGCTGTACCTCACATTCCAGGAGCTTCTCTGTCTAAAACAGGAGTCAGAGTAGGTGCTTGGAAGCCTTTTGTGTCTCTTACTACTTTATAATGATTGAACTTAGCTTCATTTTAAAAGGAAGAGACACTCAGCAGCCTTTTGTGCCATAAATTCATAAATACATATGTAGAATCTGTAGCATGTTTAGCAGAGAGAAGCCCTCTCTAGTGGGTGATCCAAAATACAGTAACTGCTGTCAAGTCCACAACATTCAAAACAGCAAGAGAGTCCTGACAAACAAGGGCACTAGCAGTAAGATTCACTTCTGAGAACCAAATTCACAGCTAATACCACCATGCTCTGGAAGAGGGGCTTGGCTTTGGGGGGTTTTGCCACTAGCAGGAGGCTGGAAGTGTTAGCTGTTACGAAAATGGAGGAAAGCCTCATTGGCTTTGATGGTCTGGGAGAGCAATGGAAACTCCCCCCCCAACCAATGATCTTTGTAGACTAAAGATGTCTCTGACCTTTGCCTGTGTTGCCACCATGAAGTACTTAAAATTACTATAGATGAGTCAAAAGAGGCTGCTGGAAGAGATGCCTAGTGGGTTTTGCATGTTGTAAAGTACACAGGTTTAGTTCAGTGTACTTCAGTTAGCCAAGAACTCCCATCCATGTGCACTGAGGCCAGGGGGAAGAATCAGATTTGCCCTGGCTCAAACCCAGAGTTCTTCTGGATTTCCACTTTACTGAGGTAACAATGATTATCCTCCTGTAGGTACATAACATGCATTTATACGCCCAGATAATACCTTAGTATTTTACCTAAGCAGTATGTTATAAATGAAAGCCCCCAAAACAGGCAGTTACATCTTTCACACACTGCTCCTTTCACTGAATTATTTAGGGCAGTACCAGCTACACCAACACAGAAAAAAACCCACCAACAAACCCCCCTGAAACCAACCAAGCAAACCCCAGCCCGTGTTCTCTGTGGCTGTGTGGTCCATCATGTGCCAGGGATGTGTAAATACTGTTCAAAGCAGAGGAGGAAACAACCAAGTACATCCAAGGTAGGTGCAGCAACATGAGAAAGACTATGACCAGGGTAGTGGATACTGACGTTAACAATGCTCCTAAGACTGTTGCAACATTGGAAGCACTTCCTGAACAAAACCAAGTGCTGATATTTGAGCCCTTTGCCAACAGTGAGTTTCCTTGCGCAGTGCTCCTGTGGTAAATGGAGATACTACATAGGTTTACTGAAGCACAACTGTTAAGTACTGTCCAGTGTTCAGCCACAAAATCTGGGAACAGAACCTCCATGTTGGATTGTTGTCAAAGCCTTTCTTCTCTAAGAAAGGATGAGTCCTGTATCTTCTGTTCCATGATGTTCTGAAAAAGGCTAGACTCTTGTATTTATTTTGTATGCACGGTACAGCACACCTGTCCTGTCTGTACTTTCAAGGGGGGGTTAAATTAAAGTAGTTTTTCAACTTTATACTTCTCCTCCCTGACTCATTTACTATCTCAGAGCAGCAGGACTTACGACAAGGAGGAGCCAAGCAAATTGGGTGTGTTATGTCCTGAGGTCTTCTCCCTTGTTGCAGATCTGTGGCATTAGCTGTTGTTCCAAAATAGTGTCCCCTCCTCCTCTGATGCATCTCCCTGTAGGAGCTTGCCATTCCATTCTGCCATCCTGACACCTCCAAACCACCAACAAAGCCAGGTTTATAAGGTGCCATGGTCTGGCACATATACCCTATACGTGCAAACAGAGAAGTGAAGATCTCCACTTGTCAGCCCTTTTGGACTTGTGCAAGTTGCGCAGTTGACAGTAAAAATGTGGCTGTACTATAGCCAAGGTAAGAATAAATTCCACACAAATGTGCCCTTGTTAGGGTAGGTGCAATGTGTATCATTAACCAGAAATAGGAAGTATCTCCATGCAAGCTGACATGACCTGTGCTTGGAGAAGCCTCCATCTCAAAACTGCCAGGTAATAAACAGAATCCAGTTCTGACTTTCACTCCCCATGTGAAGGTTATACTTGATGGTCTTAAAGGTTGTTTCCAACCTCACTGATTCTATGATTCTATGTCCTGCATGCTTCCTATCAGCCTGTTTATGAAGCACATCACTGTGCATCCCTTACATTCCCCTCCCCCCACAGAAGGGAATTTGTGCCTACAGTCAGCTTTTGATCATGAAACATGTTTTAACACTGTGCAAGAGCAGGTCCCAGGCTCTGGGTTCACCATGCTTGGGGCACTGAGCCTAGGAAACATGGTCATTATCAGGAAATTCTTCCCAATTGTGGTGATGACATTCAGCGCTGGCACTGTAACGAGCAGATGGAAAGAACCTTCAGATCAATACTACTGAATACATCATGGATAGTTTATATTTCTTACCACGGTTTTTACAGTTTCACAAATATAAAACCCCAGGTGTACATGTCCATTTTGCAACATAGAACGACCATGTGATTCCAAAAAGAGCAGGCATGTCAAATACACGGTTCTGAAGTGTAAACACAGTGTACAAGCTCTTCACCTCACAACGTGGTGCTATGCAGGAGCAGCTGAGGTAACACCGTACAGCATGGACTCAACAAATGGTTGGTCTGCCTTGAGATGGTTCTCGGCATCCTTCTGTCACCTGTTCAGTCTTTAGCTCTCCTCCGAGTTACACAAGCAGACAATAAATACATCTCTGATTTTAAAGGACACTTAGACAAGTCATGAGGATTTATGTGAGTACAGTACATTTAAGTTCAAGTGCAAAAACAGTAACTAGTGGTTAGTCATCAATGTTTCTTTTTATTGTCCATGGTGTTGGTCCCAGGCACCACCAGAACATGGGTTATTCCAAAAGCACAGCTAAAGCACAGCTACGGGATGCCCCTTCAGTAAAAGCAGGTAAAACTACACACCTCCTTTGCTGCTCAGCTGCTGCCATCTTCCTCTCCCCTAACCCTGTGATCCTGCTGCTCTGCCTCCGCATCGCTGCACAGTCCCACAGCACGTCTTCCCCACAGAAGGCTGACACATCACAGACAACTGGTCTACCGGAGGGCTGATCAATGCTCACCCGGTCCCTAGAAACTGCGTGCTCAGAATCTCCCCGCAACAAGCTGTTAATACAAGAAATGGGCCAAACCGCTGCCCTGACCTAACCGCCAGGCTCCTCCCTGAGCCCAAGGACTGCCCACAGCAGCAATTTTCACTCTGCACTAAGTGAGCCTGCTGCAGTTAATATTGAAAAGCGTAACACAACACAATCCAAAGCCATCCAGTGTCTTCACATTGGGCAAAGCCATCTCCTAAACATACTGCAATGTAATTACATTTGCTTCCTCCTGAGAATCTCTCTCTACTTGATTCCTGCATCAGCAACTTTTCCCCACAGGCCTAATTGTTAAGATTTGCAGGTAATTCCTCTTTATCCCCCACCTTCCCTAGGCACTTAAAGCTTACTCTTCTCTTAATAAATAACCACAGTAACTACACTGCATTAAATAAACCATTGTATAGGTGATGAAATAAAAAACCCAAGAAGAAAGCGCGTCCATTGAAACCCTTGATCAATCTCAGGCTGTGCAATCCTGACCAAAGATTTTTGTCTTGATACAACATCAAACAAAAAATTACCCAAACACACAGAGCTGATGCCCAACTGAAGGGCTGCAAGTGCAGAGGTTAACTTCTTCAGAAGCCTTCCTCCAGCTCTTTCGTGTCACTAAAATCCCAGTTCAAAAACCTCTGCTTTGCAGAGCTAACCCTTCATCTCAAACAAGGTAACATTAGATTCAAAAACATTCTTTGAATATGTGTGTTTTACTTAATCCACCACCGTAACAAGAAGATACACTTCCTAAAGCTATTCTGTTTCTGAGCAATCTTTACAGAGACAGTTTCATGCTGTTCCTATATTTACTGGGTATTTTTTAAATAGACTATGCAGGGAAATTCAAGTTTCTCTCCTAAAAAGTCCTCTCCTATTTTATCTTGGGAACAAACTCAAAGAACACAAATATCCAATCAAGTCAGACACTCTGTGCCTCAACAAGTAAGGAGTGAACTCCCTTTATATGCTTCAGCAAAGCAGCCAAGAATTCTTCCTACCGTTAGATCCGGCCACATCACTTCCCTCAAGAATCCCGAACTTTGGCTTCCCTGCCCGTGTTGCTCTGTGTAGTCATATGGATATTCTTTATATAGTTAAAAGCTTGCACTGCGTCACATTATGATCATTAAGATGAAAGAAGTCCTACTTTTGAGCTCCTACTCCGACATTTCCCAGGTGAGAAGCAGAATTCCATGCACTGGATTTGATAAGATGAGCGCATCTCAGGGCCCTGCAGCAGCAGGCTGAGCATCATGATCTGACACAATGCGGTTGCCATCAACTTGGGAATCTGATGTTGCTGTAGGTGTTGGTGCTGAACAGTTGCTGGACTGCCCAGAATCTGTTGGACTTTGGGGTTGTCTTGCTGAGCTGGCTGATGAAGCACTGCAATTCTCATTGATTTTCTACAGAGAGGGGAAGGGATTGCATGCAAAAAGTAAGTATAAACACTCATAACACTATCCCCAGTGGTACACCCCAGATGCATTCAGGCACTTCTGGAAATTACCAAAGCACTTACTTTCAATGCCAGCAACAGAACAAATCAAACTTAAAGCAGCAAAGCAAAAGCAGTACATTTCAATCCAGATGACACTAATAGCAAGCAGACAGTAGCTTACCTTCCATCTCTTTTCCTAACTGCACTTTCCCAAGAAGCATGCAAAAAACAAACTTGTTGTGTTTCAAGGGAAAAAATACACAATTAACTGGACTTCAAGGGTTCAGACAAGATCATTCTTTTGACCAAGCAACTCTATAAATTGGTTTTCATGCTCCTTATATATATAAATGCTCTTACTGCTCAACAGTTTGTTCCCTAATCCTTCCCCTTGCCCCAAGATACTCTCCTCAGACTTTCTGAAGGGCAGAACTTCTGCAATACTGTTGTATGATTCCAGCCAGACTACTCAACTGGCCTTGCTAAGGAACATGAAACCATGTCTAAATACTGGTTACACTTCCCAGGGCTGAAATAGCTAACCTTAACACCAATACATTCCACTTAGAAGATACCACACTACGACTGCTTTGTATTGAAGAACAGAGAATATGGCAAGTATGTCTCTTGACTTGAAGGAGTATAAGCAAGCAGTAGCAAAATCAAACCAAAGTCTCAGTAAGAAGGAATACCTTTTTTTCACCAATTCCATTTTCTGTGTACTGACCCTCCTTCCAAGCGATCTGTTCTAGTTTTAAGGAGGCTATTTAACAAGTTCTCTCAGAGAGCCAGGCAGCATTTTCTAGTCTCAGTCTTTTACCACCAGCATAAAATGAATGACTGAGCAAAAAAAGCTTGAAGTGTTTTGGGGCACGTTTGTCCTTTGGGAGCACTGAAAATTTTGGGAAATAGAGACCCTGAAGGAAGTAACACAGTGATGTGCACAGGGTTTTGGCACAGCAACAAGGACTACCTTTTCTGATCAGCACTGTATTTTTCCAGGAAGGAAAGAATAATGAAGAGATGACATTCCATAGGGAACAGGCACAAAAGCCTTTCTTGCCCCTCCGCAATTCTCAATGAAGCAGCTGAGTGGTGAACAGCAGCAATGGACTAGTCCCTCTCAGACACCACACAACTGCAAAAGCAGTCTTTTCTTGCCATATTCATGGCGTAAGGTCTGTGTGAGTGCTCTTTGCTGATTTAAAAGGGGATGGCTTATACTAACCAAGGCCTTGAGGGTATTTACCAACGAGAAACAGAGTGGTTTGTCTGGACAAATTACATTGATGTCAGAGACCCTGTGGTATCTTCAGTGTCACTAATAAAAGAGATGCTCTTGGACTCAGGGAAGAGCAAGATAAAAACCAAACCACCCCCCAAAACCTAAAGCAGACATGCCTGCAGTATATTTTCAGGAACAAAGACAAGTAAGGAAGGGAGGAGATGGCTGACCGCATGACATTCCTGCACACTCTGCTCTGCTGATTCACACTCACCTCCCAAATTACCCATTTCTAAAGACAGCAGTCATGGAAAAAGCATTTCGGTGTTTACGCCTACCGGGTACATAAGAAGGAATCTCACCCACTCCTTCCAGACAGGTAAACACAATGGTTTTAACGTTAACCATGCTGCTCTAAAACCTGCATTGACACCGCTGCATAAGCAGCTCCCTTCTGAAAGGCATGTCCAAAGCATTAGAAGATAGTTCAAGATCCAAGCCCATCCAAAGCTATCAAATGGTATCTTGGAGGCAGACTGGACAGAAGGAAAATGGTGTAAAGTAAGCAGCAGCAATCAGACATTTTAAGTCACAGAATGGCTCTCATCTAGTTTAACTCTAGATATGATGGCAGACTATTTTTGTTTGAACAGAAGGTTTGTACCCCATCAGTAGTTCTCTGTAACACCTATTTCTGCAGCCCTGTAGATGTTTGACAGCATCACCCAGGGAAGCAAAATGAAATAAAAACTCATTTTACACTGTTAAGCAGCTGTGTATCTTCATGTTCAGTTACCACCTGGTGTATTCGGAAACATGTATGACCTGCACATTCCACTTAACACCAAGCCAAATAGGAGTTAAAGGGAGTTAAAGTATATCCAAGCCTGTAACCCAGAGTCTCCTCCTATGTCTCTCCCTCTCCTTCCAATTTAGGGAAAACAATACTTAAAAGAATAGTTACTCCTGCTGCACTATACATGGATAACAGTTCCATTTCATGTAATATTTCAACTACCGCATCAGAACACCAAAGTTATCACAAGCTGACAGAGAACACCTGCCAGGTACTAACAGACTGACACAGCTATAGAGGTTTCAAGCATCTACCAAATGCATAAGAACTTCCTGTACATTAGGACATTACCTGTAAAGGCTGATTCTCGGGAGTTGGATGGGTTTTGGACAGTTTAACCATCTCTTTGATCTGGTAGACAGCATAAGCTAAGGTGACCCAAGGAGAAGAGCTGATGCCCCAGGCAGGCTTGTTCACATCCTCCTGATCTTCTTGGTGTTTAGTTTTCTTTACAGGAAGTCTGGGTTCAGTCCGGGGCGTGATATCTTCTGACTGCTGCTGTACAAGGTCAATAGTTGCTATGGGAACAGGACTGGAAGGCACTGGGATCCTTTCCGCCAGCATTGTCTTTTCTGAAGTTTAAAACAAAATAATCACTGGCAAAGCCAACGAGCCTAAAAAAACCCCACCCAGGACAGTGAAGCAGACAAAGAGCACTGAGTATTTCTGGCTTATCACTGCACTGACAGCAGAACACTGCCACAAACAGCCAGGAGCCAGACACACCACAGTCTAGTTAGGGAAATAAGCCATGGATGGGTGCCTTACAAGCAAGGCTTTTCTGCAACTGAAACAAGGTATTCTAGATGTCTGCACAAGACAAGAAGGGCTAACGGGTATAAAGCAGTCCATCTGTTTCCAGGTAGTAGAAATCTGTGTTTTCATGTTACATGGAGGAAGCCATTTTCATGTTACATGCAAACTGGAAATAAGCCTTTTAAACTTGTTGCAAACTTCTTTCTCTGTGTAAAGCCTGCATCTTACAACTCACTCACCCTCCAGGGAACTAAATACTGGCTTCAAACAGGAACCATTTGGTGAAGGCACGTGGCCTGCACCATCAGAGCAGTCCTTCTGGATTATAAGATTTCTAAACCTACTGATTTGATTTAAAGAAGTTGTTGTACATCTTCACCACTTCTTTTTTTTCACTTGAGAAACAAGCCATCCCTCCATAGCTACTGTGGAGCTAAGCAGTTAGTGAGAAGAAAACCAAGGTTAGTGACACAGGGGAAGTATCTGTAACAGAGTTTCAGGCAAAGGCAGGAATCCTCCCAGCAGATCCTTACATCTAAGGTCTTCTGATAATCTGAAAGAGTTTTCACAACTGTCTTGAAATGCCATTGACAAAAACCTGTCATGGCCCAACACAACGTGCCTTACAACCTCGAAAAGCCAGAGTATTTATAGATGAAAAGGAATGAAACCTTGTTAGGAACTGTGAAGATATTTTAATTAAGAGCTCTAGGTTCTCTGTGAGCCTGTCAGTAGCGCTGTAAATGTTGAGAAAATGGGTTTTCCTGAGAAGTATTTTTGCAATTAAAAGGATTTTTTTCCCCTAAAAGTATAAAATTGTATTTTGTTTACAGACTTTTAGCACTGGGTATTTTAAGCAATGAGCGGATGTTTTCTAGTACTGAAGAAATGAAGAGGCTAGTCCTGCACACACTTGACCACATGCTTAGTCTTACTCATCCAACTGGTCTGGTTGAAAGCAATCTGATTAGTGCCATGTTTAAAATGAAGATACATACTGTTAAAATGGATAGTGCATATTAAATGAAGACCAAAGACTGAAACAAACTAAATGCAATAAGACCACTAAGAATAAACTATTCTTTCATAGGTTCATGTGTAATTAACCAAAAGTTGATGGGAAACTGAAGCAGCAAATGCCTTTTTTACCTTCCCATTTTTTGGTGTTATCATTTGAACAGAGGAGAAGAAAATTCTAGCAAAACAGGCATTTGAACACCTCATTACAGACAACTTGACAACTAGTCAAGGACAATTCATTTAACAGTCCAGCTAAAGAAAACTAACTTCCATTTCATGCTCAAAGCTCATATTGCAAAGTCACAGTTGGGTAAGAAGGTCAATGATTCATGACTGTGCAGAATTTGCGGCAGTTTTATTGCAATTATTAGATTTATGCTAAATTCTCAACTTTGCACATTTTCTGGTTAGCCTTTACACCAATACAGATGGAGATGAAAAAGTTCACATTCCACCTGAGGGGAGATTTCTTGGGTGCCATAACAGAACTCAGGAAGCTATGAAAGCTTGTGTCCTCCAAAGCCATCCCTACAGTTTCTGGCAGAAGTGGTGGCTTGGACTGGTGGAATCTGATAGCATGCAGTGGCAAGGGTGACCATAAAGAACTGATGCAACTGACACGACTTGCTGTATGTTCAGACTAACCCAAGGGATTCCCAGAACCAAGAGGACTTACGGGTGGTAAAATACATTATACTTCCCTCCTACTGACATCCAAAAACTCAGTGCTGCCCTTCTTACAGCAGCAGCACACCCCTTCAATTTCTGTCATGGCTCAGGAAAAGCCTTCCCACTTGAAAACAAACTGTTCTGTCAAAATCTGAGTAAAGACACCAAGCACACACAATTAAAAGTGCAGGGAGAAGCTTCAGAGATACCTTTCCTCACTAGTTCTAATTTGGCAGGGTGTCAGAGACATTAATATTTACCTTCTTCTTCATCAGGAACCAACAGCCACTGGATCAGGGAAAACAGAAGCAGAATCACTAAACACGCCATCCCTATCCCTCTGAACGTGGCAGCAGGACCTGTAATGAGATTTATGTTTTTCTAAATTGAGCATGTACTCAAGATGAGTCAGTATTATGCACTCCTTGGGTACACACTGTCCCATGTAGGCTCTTATTAGCCTGTTTCATTACATTTTCCTCCCTCCAGCTCTTGAGCAGGCTTTGCAAAGGATTTTTAACCAAGTAATTAGATTCTCATTTGCTCACGGAAAGGCTGCATAGTATCAACCTATTCTCTCACAAAGGATTCATTCATCTCACTTATGGATCAGGTTGGAGATTTGCTCACACAGTACTAAAAATATCAAGGCATAACATACTTAATTAATCTGCAATGCTCACAGGACAAAGCCGTAAGCAATCTGGTCTGCATTCAGTGGTGACCTTGTTTTGGTCAGGAGCCTGGAGTGGACATCTGAGGTCCCTCCTAGGTACGCAGTTCTACGGGTCCACAATTTATATGAAGTGCATTGTTACCCTTTGGAGCACAACAAGACCTTGAACATAAATAAGTTTAGTTCAGTAAAACTGCAACTTCAATAAATGAAATGGAAGTTTTCAAAGCCATTTCTGCTTACCAAAGTAATTGACCAGAACACCTCCAACCATAGCCCCGCATCCTCTGCCCAGGCCCAAGTGGAGACCTTGCAGGATTCCTTGGGCTGATGTTCTCAGCTCCGGAGGCACTGCCGCACTAAGGTAGGAAATACAGGCTGCCCATATAGCTGCATGAGTGACACCTAGAGAGATGAAACATTGTGAATAAAGAAAGGGTCCACAGAGTTCCAACACAACATCAGAGCAACTGCACTCATCAGCTGGAGCACATGTGGGAGAACAACAAAATCCCTTTACTGACAGCAGTCTGTGAAATACAGATCAGCTTTTGGTAATGTGATACTGGCAACCAAGCCACAGGAGACGTGATGACTCCTTCTGCAGAGCTCTTTCTCCTTCTAAGATGACCTCACTTCTCTTCTTGTGACACAGTCCCTTGGAAAATTAAGTAAAGTGCCTTAGATGTCTCCCTACCAGATTCCCTGTCCCTTTGAGAGCGACCCTGGGCATTTGAAATACAGTTCTAATTTCATCAACTGCAATCAATTAAGCACTGATGCCTCTCAACAGACTCCTTACTGCCACCATGAAGGCAGTGCAAGGTCATAAAACAGTATCAAAGATATCCATGTCATTCCAGAGGCAATAATTAATCCCCTCCCGTCCTTCTCACTCCCCCCTAAACCAACCACCCCCAAGCAAACTCTTTCTGAACTCAACACCAACACACTCTGCATTTAGCGCCGAATGGTCTGGACAAAAAAAGCACTCAAGCTCCTCAGGGAAGGCCAAAGATGCAGCTTTTCACGCCTGCTGTTGAGAGGCAGGCAGCATGCCCTTCCTCCGGTGATGACTGCATCCTGTGTAGGAGCTGCAGCACGCTGCTGCCGCCTCCCACTTCACCCACTCCCGCTCTGGGGACCGGCGCAGCCAAGGGCCTTGCTGCTATAAACAACAGCCCCAGCGCTACAGCAGAGGGTTTGGAAGTCTCCTTCTGGTACATGTGTTGTGGATTGCGGGTTATAGTATTCCTTCCTACTGCAGCAGAAGGATGGCTAATGCCCCATCCCTGGCAGTGCACAAGGCCAGGTTGGACAGAGCTTGGAGCAACCTGCTCTAGTGGAAGGCATCCCTGCCCATGTAGTATTGGAACTAGATGAGCTTTTAGGTCCTTTCCAACCCAAACCGCTCTAAGATTCCATGATTCTAGGGGAGAAATGACCTGTGCACAAACGACCTGTGAATGATCATCAGCAGCACACAGAAACAGGCTGCAGATGGAGCCCTCATCTTTGAGCACCGGTTTGGTGGGAGTTTGTGGACTGTGGAGGCCAGGACAGGAAAAAGCAGGGTTGTGGAGAGGTTGGAAAAGCAAACCAGTTTATTAGCTTGTCACACACTGAATAAGCCTGAACTATTTTGCCACCCTCGGATTGAGTGGGAATACTTTTTTCTTATTTGAGTGGTGTTAAAAATAGTCATCACAGCTTACCAATGCCTCGGCTTAAAAGAATGTTGGCACCACTGATGACTCAGTCAACATGTTTCTGTCCTCTACACTGGACTTATTAATGCATAGTTGGACACTCAGTAATTACCTAGCCATTTAGGCTGAAGACTGGTAGGAGCAAGAAAATGCAGGATTTTGTAACATACAGACTAGCTTGGATTTTGCTTAGGTGTAAAATGGTAAATAGCACTGACTGGAATGGGAACAGTTCAGCTATAGCCATGTTATATGTCCATAAGGCTGCACAGTCCAATTTCATTCCAAAGCTAAATGAGACTTTGTCAAGCTTTGGGTTTATAAAGGCCACCTTTCACCTTTATACATTGCAGAGGTGGTAGTGGTAATAGTACATCACCTTGGTGAAAAATAAAAGGCTTACATCAGGATCAGAGCATTTTACCTTACCATTTAAAGGCTTTAAAACTCAGATTTTTCCAAGCAAAAAGCTCTGTTTTAAACTCACTGAGTATCTACTATTTTAAAACGCAGACCCATGTATGCACTGAAAATAGCAACTGAGAACTGTCCCAATAACAAAGCAAAGCTAATCTCGTCTAACGTGGTTTTGTTTCAGAAAAGCTATCAATTACTGTAAAACATTCAGCTTTATCAGCTATTAAAGAGTAAGTCCGGTTTTAAAGCCTTCCAAATCAAAAACACATAGGAAATCATTTGAACCATGAAGGACAATACAGCTGTGTTTGTTTGAAAACAAAAGGCCATAACTTAACCAACAGGTTCTCGGATGTTTTCACCTTTACCAGGCAACCCAGACAGAACATAGTGCTCCCCGTTCCTCTGAAAGCAAATCCATGCCGATTTTTACAACAGCTTCTGTAAGAAGTCTGGTCTGGATTACTGCTAACCATGATTCTTTTAAGAAGAAGTTGTGTACGAGGTATATATTGTGACATTATTTGCCAAACCACTAACCATCATTTCAACATCTGGACTACCATTCCAACAAACAGAACAACCCCAGCCTTATGCTTAGAATAACAATGTGCAGCAAAATTAGGATAATTTACATATAAATGAAGAGCTGAAGATTTAGGGAGCTCAACTTATTTCACAAGAGATATATACTCACATTACTGCCAGTTAAAGGCCCAAGCATTTTGCTCTCTAGATATAACTGTGCTGCTGGAGCATCAATAGGAATCACTTAGTAGAACAACACTTGGTTTGGAGTTTGCTGGATAACTGCTAAGTGAAAACAGCTAATTTTCAGGTTATCAGTATAGTTTTGTGACTCACAAAATCCCTGTTCTGTAAACTGGTGAGCCTGCAGAGCTGTTATCAGAGAATGTGGATCATTGCTTTGTGAGAATAAGTTGCAAGCTAACAAGTGGACCAAAACTTAATCTGTTAATTGCAAAATGTGTGTTTGCAGGCATAGACAGATAGACAAGACAGACATTTTACCATTTCCCTATGAGGATGTCTTGACATTTTCAGTTACTAAAGATTCAGCCTAAGCTCTTCTTTTCATTTTTGAGTCAATGCAGCATACCTATTCAAAACTCTAAACCAAGAAGCAAGGTTAAATCTCTCCATTTGCTCCTCTGACAGTGCAATGCACTTAAGAGAGTCCTCCCCATTCCAGTTACAGACAGCAATTGTAACACAGCATAGCTCTTGCTACAATCAACAGATGCAGTTTGGGGAGTCATCTTCCAGAAATCTCTCCATGCCCTTTAGCACAGCACATGGGGATAATGCTCATATTGCAGAAATGTATTAAAAGAAAATAAGCTGTTTACAAAATTCAGCTGCAACTGAATTATGTACAAAATTCATCTCAAATGTAAAACAAGGACTTCACTAAGGGATTTAAAGGTCCCACAAACTCAGTGCAGTCATGTGTCCCACATGGTACCCACCTGTTCTGCAAAACCTGCTCTTTCATTGCTTTTAAATAGTTCTAATCCCTATGTATGCAAAGGAGCTACAACTCCTACCTCCCTCTGTGAACAAACTGACTTAACAAAAACAAGAGCTTCCACGTGACCACATTTCATTAAGGTAATACCTGTTATCCCTACTGACAGATTCAGTGGATATGTGGGGGAAAAAGCAGAGCCCAGAGAAACAGGATTTGGTAACCACTGCAAAAGAAATCATGAATCAAGAGGAGATTAAAATCAGTAAGAATGAGGAGAAGAATTAAGTGGGGAGGGGGGAGTCAGCAGTACCTCCAAAAAGATAAAATTCAATCTCCCATTCAGGAACAAACGGGTGAGATTACAGTGCACTTATAGACTTCATGGACAGTAGCAAAGGATGATAGAGGCAGGCTGAAAAGTGCACACAACGCAACACTTGGGGCTGGGGAGGGGAGTTCTGTGTGCTTGTTTTGGTTTTAACTTTCTCATTTGCTGACTATAAACAACTGCAAATAGCAACAATAACTGAAGCATACATGATTCAGCAGTGGACAGATATTGTCTGGCAGATGAATCCATGATGAAGCATCATTTTGAAGGTCCTTAGCTTTTTCTTTAAATTACTCAAGATTATATCACGCAAGAAGCCCAACCAAAACAGATCCCCTCACAGCCTTGCTGCAAAGGCAAGCTTACATATTATGCAATTCATATGAAAATTTCAGGAGAATAAAAACAAGACTGAAAGTAAAGCAAACTTATTTCTCAGTCATGATTATAGGATGCTTCCAGGCACAAACTTATGTCTGTGCTGTCATTACACAGGTTTCTTTCCTGTGATTTGAGTTGGGGTATCTTTAAAACAGAATTCCCTAGAAGGCAATATCCAAAGCTTTGTATTAGTAATTAGTTCCCCCTAGATGTTTAAGCAGGCAGGAGTGTACCACATACACACCCTTCAGGTTCTTTGCAACATTTTCATACTTTAACACTTGGTACGAATGATGAAGCATCAATTCAACAGCTTTGGCTTGCGGTTTAATAACAAAATGCAGAAGCCTGCTCCTGTGTCAGTTTTAATACAACATTGTTTTTGTTAGCAGGGAGGTAAGGAGCTAGGACACAAACAGATCTTTTTCTATGCTCTCCAATGGCATTTTATAGCTCAAGTTAAAATCTACCTTAAAAAGATTTCTGTAAATAGAGTAGAAAAAGTTAATGCAAATTCAAATTATGCACAAAGAGGAATAAAACTTCCAAGTATAACCTATGGAAAACAGTCTAGGTGGCATTGCAGGAAACCAAACCCCTGGTTTTAACAAAGACAGTGCAATGTCTTGCAATGTTTTTAAAGGCAGGGAAAACATTTTCTGCACTTAAATTAATTATTCTCTTGCAAGCTTACAAAGCCAAATACTTCAGTATTCAAATACTGAAGAAACAAAAAGAGCTTAGATTTTTCCTGGTTTTGAGAAGTGATACCTGCTGCAAACACACCAAAAACGCTGTAAAATCTAAGTTAGAACTATTTATATTTTAACATCACAAAGGAAGTCTCAGGGACTTCAGGGACAATGTGACTTGAAAACAGGGCTCAACCTGCTTCTCATAGACCACACCTCTGTCCTTTTAATTAAATTAAAGGGTGAGTATCTTAAAGAAGCTCTATTAGCACAAAGCTGTTGAAAGAAATTCCTCTCTAGCCATTGGAAACAAATAATTCTGCAGTCTAAAGGTATTGATTGAACAATACCGATGGAAAACACAGCATTTTAACAAAGACAGAATGACCCACAGTCCTTTCCAGAGCCGCCACCTTTTGTGTTTAATGAAGTTCACATTTTCCACCAAACAGGATCTGCAGTAGGTGTGTACCTGGCTCATGTTTCTGCCTCTTTGTTTAGTTAAAGGGTGTGCTGGTCTCATGCAGCTCCGTTTGAATAAACAGAGAACTGTGCACAACCAGATGCAAAGCCACCCTTTTGACGTCAAGTATTTCCCAAGACAAACAGTGATGTTTTATGAACCTGGGTCTTCTGGAGTATTTGTGGCCAACAAAAATAGGGAAATACATGATTTTTACTTTATCACAGTTCACCTGAAAGCAAGCTGAACGTAAGAACCTGATCTTATGTTGGAAGGGCATTACTGCACTGCCTTACCTTGAAGTACCTCCATTGGGAGAACAGTCCAAGCATTTTCCAGATACGAGATGTAAATGTATCGAGCTGTATTACAGGCAAGACCAATGTAAAGCACTCTGAAGGAAGTAAGGAAAAGAGAAGTCAGGGTAATTTGCACTTTCCTCTTTTTTTGGTATGTTACAGCTTACTGCTTCAGAAGCTATTTGTACATGTACAAAACAGCTTGCCAGTCTAAAGAATACAATCAATGCAAAATACAGTCTTTGAGTCCTACAACCAGACAAACTCTCCTCTTGCCCACTCCAAACATATTCAAACTGAGGCTAAAGTTAAACAGTCTCTTTGAAATCCCAATGGGAAAAAAAAGAGATTAGAAATAAAAATTCCAAAGGGACAGCAAACCCACTGAGCCTTTACCTACGCTGTGCAGTTCTATGCCATGTCCTACACTGGATTATATCTCAAGAGAGACCATTTCTAAGCACATTCAACATTCCTTCCAAACAATCTGCTAATCATTCAGGGATTCATTCTACCACTTTAGTGCAAGCCTGGTGCAGGTTTGTATTAGATGAATTAATTTTATCCCAATTAATATAAGTTTATAGTCCCAGTATCTGCAAACTGCTCAGAACTACTCTAAAAACACATCCCACAGAAGCAATATGGCTTATAATAACATGCCTCAGGATGATCCTGTTGAAAAGCAGCAGATGCTGCATCTCAGAATGAAGAGGGAAAAGAAGCTCTTGTAAGAGCTTTTAAACAATGAAGCACAAAGACTATTTGTGCAGTGCATTTCCCACTGCATGTTCAACCTGATTACTTCTCCCTTCTGTTTTCATAGATTCAGTTTAGCTTACCTATACGATGCTTACTCACCCAGCTATCTTTCTCTTATTTTTAGATGGATCTCAGGAAAGACAGACTTAACTCAAACATGGTTTTGCCTTAAGAAAAGATGCTACTGCTAAAGATGATTTTTTTTTACATAGACAAGGATAATTCATTATCCAAGCATGGGAAACAAATGCAATTTTGGTGTAAGCACAGACAAGCTTTGTGCTGCCTTTTTAACTGTTCTGCAAAAGCAGAGCAAGATTTCATTAAGTGGTACATAGCCACTGAAAAGCCTAGAGTGAGATGCAATCAAAAAGATGCAGCATCTTGTCAGCATCTGAGGTCTGCAAACACACATGTTGACAGCTACAAAACCAGTAGCATAGTTTTCATCATGTCAGTGACACCAAAAAGAACATTCAGGGCTATGCATTTCACAACAACATGGATCTACAGTAGACAATTTGTTTTACTTTCAGCAAGTTGGGTAAGCTTGCAGGAAGCTCCCCCCACCCAAAAACATGCATCAGACCAAGCTGTGCTGCTTCCAGATGCATGTGAGGTACATGAATAGCTGGTTTAAGCTGCCTTTAGGCAATGCAAGCCCAAGCATTCATTGAATAAAACATGGGAAGCCACGAAAAAGTTCGTTGTGATACAGTGAAAAAACTTGTTCTTTGAGCCACACATCCTAAATTTCGTCTTCCCCTTTAATTAAGGCCTTCTGCTGGCCCCTTCATAGCCACAACCTGATGTTATTATTTACAATCCCATTTCTGAGTATATTAGGACACATCTGCCACAGAAGGTAAGCAGACATGCAAGGCCTGCAGGCTCCTTTCTTCATTCCCTTACCAGTATAGACCAGCGTGTTGCACACTCTTGGGAACACACAAGAGTTGCCATACCATATATCTGGTTTTCCTCTGCAGCAGCAGCATAGATGTGCCCAGAGCTGTTTAGGAGCAGTTCTTGCCAGCTGAATTCCACCTTTGCCTACCAAAATCTTTGCCTGTGCCTCAATGAATTTCTTCCCACCTCAGCTATCCCCTGTCACAGCCAGGCCAGAGATGAAAAGAGGACTCCTGCTCCATAGCATCACCACTAACTTGGCTACCTGGGCTTTTCTGTTATGCTAAACTTGCAGAATGATTTGGATTCAGAGTTACAGATGAGCAGCTTAGCCAGGTTCTACCTTTTACTTTGTTAGAATATGTACAGAAATTTAGGTAAATGGCAGTTTATGAAGATGTCTACAATGACGGTTTTGGAGTGGCACATCACACCAGAGCTTCTGTGTAGTTAGGGTTGTTTCAAAAATGCATTTATAATGATCACTTGGCCTGTTTATCAGAACTAAGTGGAAGAGGCAAACAGATGTTCCTCATGAACCCCATATGCAACATCCACAGAGACACCATGTTCGATTTACAGGTTAAACACTTCAAGCACTGAATCTGTATTTATGTTAAGGAGAATAAGCTGTTTACAGGCATTGCTACCAGTCTCTGCTTCCTATAGAAACTCACACGCTGGAACTGTGGTCAGACAAACATGTGCAAGCCTAACCTCCAGCAGGAGGTTATTCCCAGAGAGTAACATCACCTTCCTAAACTCGGTAGCAATTCTGGGTGCTTCTACCGAGGGTATCATTCAACAATGGTGCCTAAATATCAGAGAGCTGGTTTTGTACACTTTCCCATCGCAGTGTCCTCTCAAAGAGCTTGTGGCCTTCACCACACCTTGAGGATGTGTTTAACTCTTCATTCTCCAATGAAACTCTACTCTGCCATCTCTCAGAAGGTGTCCACAGCAGAGGGCAAAAATACCCTTCTAACATCTGCAATACTCCCTGCCCTATACTATGACAGAACAGCTTTCAAGGTGAGCCCATCACTGTCATTACTCCAGATTAATCTAGTGACCCGCTAATATACACTGTTAGAAACACTAGCAGCATGTATAACATATACACACGTTGTGCACATGTGGATGAAGAGTAAAGCTAATGAAGCCAGGAGTCAGACATTTTAAACACCTCCTGTTTAGCATGGTCATGTTTAAAATGCTTGGACAATAATTTGAGTATTAGTTAAAAAAAAACCTCAGTGGAAATAGAGCAGGCTTCAACACTGTAAGGGTCTTATACGCCACCCCATACAAAGGTAGGAACAAAGCTTCACAAGGCAAGAAAAGGAAAACTGAACTTCTATCTGACAAGGGTGTAAGGCCTTTCTCTTGTAGTTCCTCAAAGGACAGTCAGTAGCTTTTTTTCCTGCTCCTGTGACAGCACCTGCAGTTCTGGTGCTCATGCTTTTCTGCAGAGACTGGGACAGGAATTAAAAATGGAATGATAATGTTCAAATAAATAGGATGAAAAGATTGTCTGTATCTAGGAGCCTTAACAACCCAGAACAAGGAAATTTTGAGCTATTATAGCTCAAAAAATCACGTAAATAGAGAAAAAAATATATCTAAAGTGCTATTCCCGAATCCCTCCGGCTAAGACAGTCCCAGAGAGGATATTTATAGCTGGTTCTTATTAATGGAAGAATAGCAGCAGACATGGAAGTATCAAAGAATATGAGCTATGAACTCCTATACTTTCCTCTTTAAGAAAAGGTTGCCTGCTCGTGAACAAACTCTACATTGAACACAGCCCAAGGAGTACAGGAAGGTAGGCAACCAGGAGACACCTCATAAACTGTGATGACTAAATACAAGCAAGCATTAGATAACAGTAAAGTATGACTAATGTGCATTTCCCAGGTGTATGTATAAAGAATCCTGTTTCACCACAAAAAGGAGCTAGTGCTTAAACAAATTGATCTTGATCCAGTCTTGTCTTCATAGGCTTAACAGTGCAAAGAAGAAGCAAAAAGAATAGGACTTAATCCTGCACATTGCTCCTATCCCCTTCTATCCCCTTTAATTCTGCACAATGCCCTATCCCCTTCTATTTCATCTTATTCAGAAGCCTACCATTCTTTTGGGTTTTGTTCTTTCTCTAGTTGAGGCCTAAGCCTGGATTCTGTGCTATAACAATATACACAGAAAAAACATACCCAAGCTATTTTTAGGTATCAAGATTGTGATCTGTTCTCACCACTCCTCCATCACCATATCCTTCCTCCAATCTTTGCATGCAAGGTATCACATACACTGATCATTGTCAAATTCAGAGATTAAAAGAGTGACTCAAAGTCAAGGGATACTCCTCAGCTCAGAGGAAGTGAAAAAGCATCTTTTAATCTCTCAAATTACCATGCTAAGCATCTCAAACATTTTTAGTAGAAATCAAATGAATCAAAAAATTCACCCCAGTAAAACAAAAAAAGCAAACCTACAGAACAGAAAATGCACAAAAAGAACAGTGTAGAGAGCTTAAAAATACATCTCAATGACTGTATGATTATAAACAGGGCCTTTGGAAAGGACATGATGCTAACAACAGCTAACAGTTGTGCTAACTCAGTTGCATGGAGGACCTGAGTAAACATAAAACCACCCCTTTATGACTTCATTAACTCAGATTCCCTCCTGAGCTTTTCTTAGAGATTTAGAACATGCAAAATCAAGCCATGATGAGTTTAGCAGAAAACAACATACATTAAATAGCATGTTGGAAGAAGTCAGCTTCACTTACACAGGGCAAAAACTATGGGAGAAGCCCCACACAGCCATCTCCCTTCAGTAGCTGACATAAGCAGCTGCAAGGAACTGAATTGGTAAGCAATACCACCAGGCTCCATCCTCATTCTGCCAACACCCAGAGTCTGATCAACAGGACATGTGCACAGGAGGTGCTCCCCTCACTTCTTCACCTCATCATCCTCCTCTCAGCACACAAGCATCACCCTTCCAGGCTACTGCGGGGCAAAGGACTGCCCGACAAGGAGAATCAAAGAATCACAGCATGGCTGGGGGTGGGAAGGACCTTAAGACCATCCAGTTCCAACCCCCCTGCCATGGGCAGGGACACCTCACACTAGCCTATGTCACCCAAGGCTCTGCCCAAGCTGGCCTTGAGCACCACCAGGGATGGAGCATGCTAAAGCTGGCTAAAGCAGGAGTTCTCCAAAATGCTGCTACTCGCACATAAAAAAGAAGTAAAATTAACAGTATTTGTATGTCAAAACAGACAAGTTTTGAGTGGGTGGCGATTCGCAAAGCGCTCTAACAGAGCTCTGCATCACAGAATTAGGATGTCTTCTGAAATGTCTGCAAAGGTTATGGTGCCAGGCACAATGCACGTCCTAACGTGCCACTCCAACATAAAGGAAGATTCTCAGAGCATTTTCACCTCCTAAAATAACAACAAAAAACTCCATCAGGCGAGCTACGTAACTGAGCAGGACTTGGGATTTTAAAATAAAAATCAGCTTGAATTTCAGTCTGTAACATAAGGCTAAGCCTGAAATTTGGCATCTTTCTCTATAACTCCTTAATGATTGACAGCATCTTACCTGATATGACCAACCAATTCAATCAGTTTGTGGCTGAAGAAGTAGGCAGTCAGCTCAGACACATGACTGAGCACAGAACAAACTCCGAAGAGCGTGGTGGTACCATTCAGGTCTTCCAAGTGCCAGTACAGAAAGGTGAACACAAAGCCATACCCAAACCCCATGAACCATGCCACGAAGAGCACTGAGCCGTACTGGATACTACACAGCAGTTTTATTAGGTCCCAAAAACTGAACGCCTGGGACTGGGTCATACTGGTAGGAGTGTTATCAGAGGACTCGTTGGAGGCATTTCTGTCCACCTGTGAGATTTCTACCTCTTTTCTCTTGCTTTCATCTTGCTTGAAGTGTGCATAATGGAATCGAAACTGAGTGGCCACAATCAACGCCATTGTCATCAGAACACCAAAAACGATGAACACTATCCTGTAGTTCTTGTACTCAGGAGCTTTACATCCTTGACCTTCAATGCTAACTTCTGTATGAGTATAGTCAATGCCAATTCCCACAGAGAGCATGGCTAGCCCCCAGCCCAGAGAACCCCACATACGCTGCAATCCATACCGGTCCCTGTGTTTGCCGAGGTACTGCAGAGTTACAGTGTCCACAATAGTAACAGAGGAAGCACTGAAAAATTCTCCTATGATGACAACCAGCAGAATAAGTAGAAAGATGGCTTCTACTTCTTGTTGATCATAAACGAGCACAGCTTGGTCAGATGGCATTGGCTTTGTGGTGACAGCAGCTGGCAGGGTACTTGGAGTCACATTCCCTGGTGAGACCGGGCTAGTGGTGGTGTTTTTCAAAGTCAGATGGGTACTGTTTTCCAAGACAAACTCCACATCATTGCTCTGTGTAGGTAACAGGAATGTTACTTCAGGATTACCTGTTCCTGTTGCTTCCAAGGTGACTGGGCTGGACGTGAGCAGGTCTCTCTTCCCACGAGCTTTCGGGGATGTAGTACTGGCTGTGGTTAGTGGAGAAGACATCGAGATGTTTTGCGAAGCTGTTGTGAAAAGGCTGCTTGCATTGGTGGGGTGTGCTGGGGGGAGGCCTCTTGGTATGCATCTTAAGGTGGCTGGTCTAACAAATCCAATCCCTAGGTTAAATAAAACCCAGCACAAAAGCGAAAACAGGAGGACAATCTTCCCTTTCTTGAAGCGATCTGCCACCACTCCCCAGAAGGGAGCACTGCAAAACTCAATGAAGTACCTGATACCCACTAGAAGTCCACTCTGGCTGGGTGACATACCCAGCTGCTTATAATACACAGGCAGCAAGGGGTAGAGGGAGCCATATGCAGAATAGAAGAAAAAATAGAAGACCTTTGAGATGAGGAGATCATTATTTATTTTGACGCAGTGCTTTTCTAACCAATCCAGCTCCTCATCCGGAACAGTGGTTGTCTCTGTTGAAGGGGATTCGCTATGGGGTGGCAAATCTTGATCTTTGGAAATGCCATTAAAAGGATCAGCAAGCACATACTTTCTCTTCTGTTCCTCTTCGTCATCGGTCAAAATGGCAACCTTATCATCAGCTGCCATGGTTTACCATAAGCATCCACTATCTGTATATTCTCTCAAGGAAGTAAGGCTACCCTGTGAACAAATGAAACATAACATGGTTAAGGTACCACACAGAAACCGACCTGCAATGGCAGTCATCAAGGACAAAGCCAGCTTCTATTTTATAAGTGACATCCCTGAGCAATAAACACACCATCAGGATGTGGAAAGCCATTTGTCTAGACTAGTGGTACGTGATAGCATCAATAAGAATGTGATTTATGACCAATTCGGTGAAGTTCTCCCAACAGCAGCTTTACTATTGTGCAGTAAGCATAGGACAGGGAATAATTTATAGATTCAAAGTTACTGTGGCAATTATGTGCTAGAATTTGCAAGCCTTTTCTTTCAAGTTGTCTTTTCTCCCCAAAGGCTAACTACTTTATTCCCAGTATTCCCTACTATACCAAAGGATAGTCAAGATTCTGTAATTGAGTAATGCAGCCACATATATACCTGTGTTTTTTAATTATCAAAACAAATTATTACCCAAAGCCTCATGACAGCTTTCAAAAGGTTCATCAACCTCCTCTTGAAATACAAGTTCCTAAACACTCCACAACTACAGCAGAAACTGGTAGAAGGCTTAAGCTTCTTGGCTGAATGGGAAGCGAGACAGGAATCAGGATAGGGCCTTAAGGTTAAAACAAGGAACTCTTAAAATTAGGATAACAAACTAATAGGCATCAAAGACTTAGGAGCAATGAAACTAAAGGATGAAGTACAGACCCTGTAATGACCTCTTCAAGTCCAAATCTGAAATGGAAGGAAGGTGGACTGGGAGGTAACTGCACTGTAGCTGCCCACATTTATCCTTTGCAGAAAGCTGTAAGACTGGACAAGCAATAACTAAACATACATTCACCACCACTTAACTCCGATTTGAGCAACCAGCTCGCTCATTTAAAAGCAACAAACGATAAGGTAAGATAGCTAACAGCAGATTTCGTTTCAAGGAATACAAAAGAAAAGCTCTGCCAGCAGACTAGAGCTCAAAATCATTCTATTAGGCAACTATTTCTGCTAGATTAGTATCTGTAAATTTAACCTAGTATTAGCTCATGTTTATTATGAGGAAGTTGAACATTTAGTCTGTTTTTGGCTTTGTTACCCCTCTGTGGTTTGGATTAGTGTTCCTGTCACACAGGAACTTTTCCAAGGATCAAGGAAAAGAGCATTTTATTCCAGAAGAACCTGACATCCCTCCAAGATCATTTGAGCTGTGATCAGGAACACCTTCTCCAGGAGTTTCAAGTATCTTTTTGCAGGTCTGCACTTCAGTCCCATGAGAAACACTCCAATGAAACTGCAGTCTTTCAAAGCTCAACCGTAAGCACAGTATCATCCCCTTAAAATTAGTCATGCACTGATACAGCCAGTGCCTTTAAATTACTTATTATTCGGAATTCATTTAAACACTGACAATGGATTTGCAAACCAATGCAAAGCTATTAACAGAAAAGAGACCCTAATGTTGACAAGCATGTCAATTTAACTGTTTCTTACTGATCCAACACAGATCAGCTGATACAACCAACCATGGTTACATCTGAAAGGAACAGCCCATTAAAATAATCAAAACCTTACAAAGTTCAGTGATAGACAAGTCTAAAAACACCACCATCAAGATCCCAAACACTCAGGAGGTTTGTGTTCTTCACTTCTAAATGCAGTTTCAATGGGATACTACCTAAATGAAACCAGAGATCCTCTTAGGGAGAAAAGGTTGCATAAAAATCTTAGAACCTTACATATTCATGTATTCAAGGTCAGAAGTTAAAACAACGCCAGCATACACACAAACTGCTTTTTTCTCCAGTTCCTTCAGAGACAATCCAATTAAAAGAGGTATTTCAAGTATCAAAAGATTAGAAAAAGTCCTAATGAAGTTGTTAGCACAGTTCAATGTGAAACCACATTTTCTTGCTCTTACCTGCTGTCATCAAAGCCACATAAGCCAAAGCCTAGCATCTGTCTAGTTAGCTCTAGCAATGTTTGATTCAGGCAGCCATTTCCACCTGACAGCTGGAAGGACTGCAGGGGTTTCTGCTCATTTTCCACTTCTATATTCATAAAACAAGTCCTTCTAATGAGTACATTAGGTAAGTTATCACCTGTGCTTTTATTTTCCTTATGCCTTGCCTTCTTTCACAACAAAGGCTCCAGAACTTCAGCAGGGCCCCACTTATGTCAAGGGGATGTAACTGTGGTTTCAGTGCTGTTCCTGTGTCCTACCAAAACCACTATATGCTCATCTGTTTGCAGAACGTACTTAGTAGCTGTACCAGAGCTTTACAGCATTTAATTGTGAAGAATAAATTTCCTCCCCTGTCTTCATGAGATGACAAGATAGAACTCATTTTAACCACCTGTGTATTAGGCCAACTTCTTTGTAACTGAACTTACCCCACCTTAAACACCACAGCTATGTTTGTTATCCCTGTACATGACTTCCAAAGCATCTGATAGCATATATAAATTATACTGAAGGTTTTTAGAGCAAATAGTATTCAATCTTTTCAAATTCCATTTCCCTTTTTCATTATAATGGGGCTTCAATTTTTTACACTGTATGAATGGGGGGCATATGCTAAAAACTGTTATATTGTTCCTCTTAAAGCACTTCAGCTGCTGCATCTTCTTCCTCCCTCCCTTCATAACAGGTATCTGCCCCAGCATCCGTCTTCTTCTAATCTGTTGTGAGCAAGCATTAATCCAAAAGATCCATCCTAGTATTTTGACTAGAACATCTTGGGTTAGGATGCTATGAGAAGTTTATTTCACAAGCATTTCAGTAAATATTTTCCTACCCTAAGAGTGTTTCATTGAATATTATTAATAACACAGCATATACTCTTCAGAGATGTAACAGCATCAAGACTAGTAGAAGCCATATGGCATTCTTTAATGTTTTGATCACTAGTTTCTTTAGGAGTCAGGCTTTTGAAAGTGATTTTATTTAGCAACTTTTTGAAGACTAAAAATAAGTGACTGAAAATGAGGAAAGCAGACTAGTGGTATTGTTACTGAAAAATGCACAGAAAAGTAACCTACAGGGCTTTCCTTACCCTGACAAAAACACCTGTGGCATTCAGGGACAGCAAATCAAACCAGAAGGAAAACCAATATCCTTTCAAGTGACACTAGTTATTTACTGGTTATTTTAACCACAGCCTTCCAATACTGTATCTTCACTTTGGAAAACCTTTTTCCAATCCACAAGACAACAGGAGGATAGAAGACAGCACTACCAGCAAGTTTAAAATTAACTACAGAGTATAAGCAAGGAAGAAAGGTTTAGACAGTAAACAGCATGGATTTCAGTGTGAAGATAGATTTTAACTCATTGAGACAGAATGAAGCATGAAGTTTTGGTAGAGGCCTGTTGATTGTCATCAGTTCAGCCAGGACAAGTGAGACCAGAGAGGCTGCAGAGTGGTAACATCACTCTGAAAACCAGGAATAACAGCTTTGAGGCTACCTTCTCTAAACTAGACAAGTGCACATGTACAACAAAGCCTTAAGAAGGAACTTCTGCAAAGATGCTGAGAAAGCCCCTCAAAGGGCAAGAGAAGAGGCGCAGCAAGTGGGCAGTGCACCAGTTACACATCACAGGAAAGCACCTCAGTCCTCCAGCAGACAAGCAAGCTTTTGTTAGGGTTGGAAAGGACCTTCAGATCATCCAGTTCCAACCCCCCTGCCATAAGC
>JBAFWW010065754.1:0-23681 GCA_036873685.1 Agapornis canus | reverse complement strand
CTGCACCAGTTATTATTATGAAGAAAAAATGACCACCACTGCTAAACCCACGACAACATCCTTTCTCTCTAAGACTATCTATTTGTCTCCATGGCTATGTTCTCCTGTGACTATCTAGATATATTTATCATAACAGTAATAATAGTATTAACATTAGTTACTGAATTCCAAGCTCACTAACTATGTTCCACACTTAATATAGCAGAGATGAATAGTTTAAATTTTTGAAACATCCTTAATATAGTTCTCTCCTTGAAGACCACACAACTTTTGAGTTCCAATTTATTTGAAAACTCATTAATCTTAGGTTTTCAATAAAAATTTAATTTTCTTAATGAACTCACCAGAGAATACCTTCAAGACATAACTGGCAACTTTGGAGCTAAGGAGTCACATGGGATCTAGAAGCACAACTACATAATTAAAATGCTAATCAAATGAATACATTTTACAATTTAAGAAATAACATTAAAGCTGAAATCATGGAAAGGATAATATTTACTATTTTACTTCTTTGCAATGGTAATACCTTTTTTCTGCAAGTAAAATTCAGTAAGTTCATTTTGTAAGTCTTTTTCATTATGAAAACATTCACTTTGTGTAAGAATTCTGAAAATGGTTTGACCACAGAGGTCAGTGACTTTACAAATATATTCCTGAACAGTCACTCAAACTCCACTCAAAGTCGTAGATTCTCCTGTGGTCATCTGAGCCTGCTCAGATGATGGGGACTTTCTATGTAAGAGATACAGAACCTTGTCCCAGAAAGTTTTTCTTTAAAAGCAGTGACACCTCAGACACACTGGAGTTTGGTATCTCTAGAAACAGACCACTAAATAAAGGTAAGTTTTATGCTTTACTGCAACACATATTCCTTTACCAGAAGTTTTGGAAGTAGTAAATAGAGTTACAAGACTGAAACAAATAGATCAAAACCATGCAAAGTATTTGCCTTAGAAATAGCACTTAAGAGACTCTTCAAATATACCATATACTTTTCTGGCATTGTTAGAGAACTCTGAAACTGCTCATAGCAGGCTAAAATCAATAAAGTCTCATTATTTTGTTATGGTTCCTTACATATTAAATCATGAATAGTTTTGAAGAAAGAATGAATAGAAAGAAAATAGTTTTGCTTTAATCACATTTCTAGAGTTATTACACTTATGACACATTTAGTCATTCATTTTTCAGGTTGAGCTTTAGAATATTTAAATTGGAATATTAATAGAAAATCTTCAGATATCAAATATGAAATTTCCCATTAAAAATGAAAATAATATACTTAATACATTGCTATTATATACTGTGTTTAACCCCAGCTGGATGCTAAGTCCCATTTGGGAGCTCACTCACTCTCACCAAGTGGAATGGGGAGAAAATTGTAAAGATAAAAAGTGAGAAAACTCAGGGGTTGAGATAAAGTTTAACAGATAAAGCAAAAGCTGCATGTGTAAACAAAGCAAAAGAAGGAATTTATTCACTACTGCCCATTGTCAGGAAGATGTTCCGCCATCTCCACAAAAAGCAGGGCTCTGTCACACATAATAGTTAGCTGAAAAGATAAATGCCAAAATTCTGAGAACACTCTCTCTTCTTTCCCCCAGCTTTTTTGCTGAGCACAATGTGTTATGGTATGGCATATCCCTTTGGTCAGTTGGGGTCAGCTGTCCCAGCTGTGCTCCCCCACCAGCTTCTTGCACACCTGCAGCCTGCTTGTTGGCAGGATACTGTGAGAAACAAAAGACCTCAACACTGTGATACGTACTGCTCACCAAGAAGTAAAGCATCAGTGTGTTATTATTACTGTTTTCATCACAAATCCGAACTATACAAAATGCTAAGAAGGAAGTTCACTCTATCTTACCAAAAACAGTGCAATGGTACATGTGATTGGAAAAAATGTTATGATTCTTTTCACTATTGACCATTAAAAAATACAGTTGTGATGGGTTACAACATTAGATTTAAAGCTAGAGTATAGCTCAATGTTAACACACTTGCATTTAGGTCAATGCAAGTATCAATTAGTCAATATTGGTGATTAGGTGTCCAAGTTCAGTATTGGAACATGTTGCTCAGGAAAGCAGTTAAATCCCTGGAAGTATTTAGAAGATGTGGTGATGAGGCACTTACTCGGGGATATGATTTAATGGTGCACTTCATAGTGTTAACTTTGTGGTTGGACTCAATAATCTTAAAAGGTCTTTTCCAATTTAAATGACTGGATTAACCTATGATTCTAGGATACTCCCCACCTTAACATCTACTCCTTGTTACAACACTCGAGCAGTCTTTCTTGTCAGATCTGATACAGATCTCCATTTTATACAGTATAACTTAAAATAAAATTTTAAAAGTTTAGAAGTAAATTATCAAAAAAACCTTGGGTCCAGCTAAATGCACTTTTAAATTAATCACCAATGAAGTCAAGCAAAATCAAATAACTATCTGCAATACAATAAACTTATCCAGTAATAGAAAATATTTGTATGACTTGTGACTTACATGATACTTACTTTCCATGTCCTTACATTTGCTATGTAGAAACAACTCAGTTTTTTAGATTGAAACCTAATATGCCACCTGCCAGCTCAATCTCACTTTCGTATTGTCATATTCTGATAACTTCACTCTTTCTGTAGTTCTACTCTAATTTTCAAGACTGTAATTTCTTGCAACCATGCAAAATGAAGAAGCATGTAATATGATTTTTAAAGTTTATTTTCACACAACAGTGAAAAATCAATCTTAGACATGACTTTTGTATTTTTAAAAGATATTGTGCTTTTATTATTTTTTTTTAAAGGTGTTCCCATTTTAGTCACTACATTTTTCAGAGAGTTCTTTTAGACAAAAAGCTTATTGCTGGTATATTTATGTTGCAAGATATTAATTTTCTTTTTTTTGTTTGTTTGTTTTATTTTTATTATTTTATTATTTGTTCCTGGCAGAGGATACCTAGAATAGCAAAGTTCAGAACTAGAACAACAGGAAAAGAAAGCCTCTGTACCAGCATGCCAATACCTGTATATAGCATTGAGATCTCTCTTACTTTCAGGGACCTAAAGAAACAGGCAGGAAAAAATATTATGCATCAAAAAAACCTATTTATTTCATGTACTAAAAAAAACCCCAAACCAAACCTAAAACCAAGCAAAACCAAATAACAACACCACCACCCCCCCACACCCCCTACCCCCCAACTCAAAACCAAGCAAAACCAAATACATCAAATAACTCAATGCCAAGAGGATCTAAAACAAGATAAACTTTTAGAAAGGCCTGCTTGGAAAATCTGATATTCTTAAAATTACATCATTAAGAGAAAATCTCAATTTCTGGCAGAGTACTATCAGACTAAAGTGTTCAGCTAATAAAAGACCCTATAATATCAAGAGATACAGAAATTGCTGACATCTGCCATCTCAATTGATTTAACACAATCCAATTACTACTGCAAAAAGTCCAGGAACATTTTTGCTGCCTAGACTATGAATACAGTGCAATATACAAAATTCAAAGACTTTTCAGATTATATGAAGGCAATAACTTGGTAAAGAAAACTGACCTACAGTTTCTGAAAGTATGAAACATATCTCTATAATTACCTTGTTAGTTCAGGTTACTTATACTGGATGTCATGCCTTCAGCCCAGGCGGCAACCCAGAACCATGTAGCCACTAGCTCACTTTCCCCTTCCTCCCCCTGCTCCCAGACGAATGGGAAGGAGAATTAAAAGAATGTAACTCCCACCAATTGAGATAAGAACAGTCCAGTAACCAAGGTATCACACAAAACCACTGCTGCTGCCACCAATAATAATAATAATGATAAGGGAAATAACAAGGGAAGAGAATACAACCGCTCACTGACCGATACCCAGCCCAACCTGAGCAGTGATCTAGCCCTTCTGGGTAACTGCTCCCATTTTATATAGTGGGCATGATGTGCTGTGGTATGGAATACCCCTTTAGTTAGCTTGGGTCAGGTGTCCTGTCACTCCTTCCTCCGAGCTTCCCCACCTCCCTGACAGAGCATGAGACTCAGAAAGTCCTTGGTCAGAGTAAACATTACTGAGCAGCCACTAAAAACATCGGTGTTATCAGTGCTGTTCCCAGGATGAAATTCAAAACCACAGCACTGCTTCAGCTACTGATAAAGAGAAAAATGACTGCTACTGCTGAACCCAGGACAATGGTTAGTGAGTGAATCTTACCGTTCTTCAGGTGCTGGGAATCCTGCTCTCCTGCAGCACTGGACAGGCGCCAAATGCATAGCCACAGCATGCTGTGCAAATCCCATCTTTGGTACTCCTGCCCAATACTATGTCTCCTTATGTCTAGTGTAGTAAAAAAAACTATCCATCTTTCTTGACAGGACTCTTTCTTTATGCCCGTCAGAATAAGCCTCTGAAAACACAACTAGGAAGAGTATTTGGAGCATGCTGCCCTCTATTGCTATATACCGGAGGTCATGGAGCAATTGCTCACGCAAACACGTGGGTTTATCAAGGCCCAGTATGGCTGTCAGGGCTTGGCCAATATCAGACTCCTTGAACACAATGTCTTCTGTAAGACCCATGGTGCAACATTGTTTCTCTTTTGTTTCCCTTGGGGAACTAAGATACAAAAAGGTATGCCAGAAAGAGGAGCAGGGAGTGGAAAATAGACTGGGATGGGATGACAGCCTGTGGCAATTAGTATATCTTTTTACTCCAGAAACTCTAATGGTCCTGTAGTTCTCAGGTTTTACTATTCCTCTGCTGTCACCAAACGTCTGTGAAATGAGAGCTGATTTAAATAGAGGATACCACCAGCTGTTGATGCTAGTCTTTCTATTTTCTTTGGTGACAGACAGGTGTGCAAGAGATCTACTTATGATGAGCTCTGTGACCATCACCTCTGTGATGGGATCTGTGCTTTTAGAAGAGAAGGAAAGCTTACAAATGTCATATAGAGGAAATAGGAGGAGGCTCAAGCACAAAAAATTCAAAGGCATGACCATTAATATTTACCACAAAAATCCTCTTTTTTCTCTCTTAAATATCATGTTCTGCACTCCAGATGTGTCTGTCTTTTGGATGAAACAGGATAGTAAAATAATAAAGGCAGTAGAGCTGACAGAGTTTCAAGGTATGGTGTGATCAATGTGGAAGGTATGTGAGACCACATTGGTCTCCCAGTCAAGGAAATTAGATGCTAATTAGTAGACTTAGTATGTAGCCTTGCCTCTCCAGTGTTCTCATAAGGAAGCTTGTTAAATTAGTAAATGAAGTTACCCAAAGGTAATAACTTGTTCCTCTCTATTCATGGGTTCTTTAACTTAAACTGCATTTTTTCTGATTTGTGACTGTACCAAGTACTTGCAGCTTGAAGTGAAATGAATAGTGCAGTTTCTCTGAGTTTCCTTCCCTTCAGGGGTACTGTGAAGATACAATCATGCATGCTTATGATATTGCTATGAGTTCCAGACAACAGTGTGTGAAGAAAATATGTATTTTTTTTTTTCATCAGAATGAGTTTTGAATAGTGTATAGTGATCAAGGACTCATTGAAAAGTAAAGAGAAAAACCAGATAGTGGAGAGGAACTTGATTAACTTGCCTCCAGCTAGGCTGTAGACTGAAAGAGGCAAAATGACCACAGGAAACATCTAATGAAATTCTAAGGCTAAGAGTGGATTCAGAGACAGTCAACGTCAGGGTCCACAATCTCATTATCTTCTGTTTGTGTAACATTACTGCCTGTTCTTGACACTTCCAAGAAGTGTCAGAGCCCTGAGGACACTAAAAGCCTTGGCCAACCTCACTGGTAAGCTCCACCTGCCCCTTCTACTCATGAGTTCAGGCCCATTTGAGCCCTGTCCTGGGCTGCTAGTTCCTGTTGGCCTGATCTATGCTGTAGGTTTGCTTGCCTCTAGCTGTATCATAGCATGCCTATGCTTGGTCATGGACCTGGTTGTTTTGCCTGAGCTGTGGACTGACTACCTGGTTTAACCTCAGACTTGTCACCTGCTTTGAAACTGATGGACTGGATCAGAAAAAAAGTATCATTAAAGGACTTTCCTTACATTCACAGAAGACTCATTGTCTTGCTTCAAATGTGGCCATGGTTTTTTGCTTTGATTTTCAAGTCTAAGGGAAGCATAGTTCTCTTGGAGCTTGGGAAAGAACTATGTATGAAAACTACATAATCAAAAATTAGTTGCTTGATAGCAACCAAAAGGTCCTCTTTGGACCACAGTACTCGTTAGTGAGCTGGAGGGCAAAATACTTTTCCTAGAGAGATGTATCAGTCACATCAAATGTCCTTATAGTAATCAAGAAATTCCAGATTAGACTTCTGAAGATAACCAGAGGTCAGGGAGGTGTGTCATTTACTATTGTGACTTTGAAGGATATTTTGAATACTATGAAAATGTGTTATGTGAAACTGGAGTGTGCTTCAGGCATAGAAAAGGCTCCAATCCACACTTTGATATTATTCAATCACACAGTCTTTTGTGCCTCAATCTGTACAGAATCTAATTAATTAAAATTAATGGATGGAGCTCTCATTTCCTTAAACATAATTGAGGGGTTATTCTGTGTAATTTTTCACAAATCACAGGAGTTCCAAATCTAGTCAACAGGCAGTCTGTAATTCAGCCAGCATAGGATGTGTATTTCTTTCACTCTTTGACAGGTAACCTAGTTCTTATCAGAAAACTTGAACAGTGGACCATTAAGAATTCATTACTCCTTGCAGAAACTTGTCTGTAATAACAACAGAAGGTAAAACAGACAGCTTCCATAGCCCACAGGCAAAATCTTTTTGTCGTTTCTTTACGCAGTTCAGATGAATTTTTCCTTATGAAAAAACAGATGTTTCAAACTGAAGAGGAGAAAAATCTAATTATTCAGTTATTCTAATATTTTAGAAAATAGTAACAATAGAAAATATCATAAATTTTACTACAGAAAACAAGGTAGTTTCTACCTATACGTTCTGTAAAGGCAATCAGAATAGTCCATACGATTCTTTTATGGTAAGTGTATGTTGACATATGATTTCTCAGTTTAGGTTAACATATCCTTTTGTTCAAAGTAAAAATATCTGTAAGTCATTTTTATTTAGCATTTACATAATATTTATCTACAGTTTATTCCAAATTTGTTTGGCCAATACCATAGAAATTTCTTAAGTAGGTCTGTGAGATGTTGTGATTTTCTACAAAGCTTAGGAAAGAATATAACAGGTACTTTAAATTCTCAGGATCCTATTCAAGGAACTGTAGAATACTTTCATTTGAAAGGGACCTCAGAGGGTTACATAATCTAGTCTCCCCTTCCAAACAAGGCTAACTTCCATGTTGTGCCAGACCTTTTCTCATCACATTTCAGAAATCTCCAAGGATGGGTATTTCCTTAGAGGAGTCTGGCTCCATCTTCTCTGCAGCTCCCTTAGGTAAAGGAAGACAGCAGTGAGGTTTCCCCCCATAAACCAAATTCCCTCAGCCACTCCACATACATTAGGAGGTGTTCCAGCCTCCTAATCATCTTTCTCACTCAGACAGTTCAGCTTTGTAAGCAACGGCAATCCAAGACAGCTGTCACTCTATCCTGAATGGCCAGCTCCCAGTCCACACTTGGATTGACCAGGAAGTCTTTCAGCCCAACCAGCAGCTGAAAGGTGGGCCTCTGGGTGCACAACAAACCGGAGCCAAACTTCTGTCACAAACTAATAAAGAGCAAGGAAAAGAGTCATTTATTTATTTATTTATTACATGTGAATACAGAATTCAATATCAAAGCACCACTTTGCATTCAGATAGCACAGAGTGCTTAGGAGCAAGAAATGAAAGTGAGCTGCTCACGATGTCTTAGCAAATTGCAGAAGGTACTTCAAGATGTAAAGCTTTGAAGTTAGCCCTGCTTGGAGCACAAGGTCAACCTAAGTGGTATCCGCAGGTCTCTTCCAAATTAAATTACTCGTGCTTTATTCTGTACCTTGAGACCCTCAAGAAAAGTCTATACCATACCATAACATTCTCTGTAAAGATAAGAGCAACTGATTAGATGAAGGAAAGAGGTCTAAAAAACTTTCTTAAATGGAAATAAAAGAATACAGATACTCAAGTCCAATAGTTAGAAAAAGTATGATGTTCCTAAAATACCCACTAACCTGCTACATAAAGGTATCTACCAATCTGTTTTCCCTTAATTTTTACTCTGACCTCAGTCTCTCATTTGCATCTCTGCCTCACTCCCACAACACAAATGCCTGTGGATTGACACAGTAAAAGACACATCACTTCCAAAATTACATCTCAAACCCTGCTATTTTATATCTTAGCTAAGAGCCCTGGCTCCCCTGCTGAAGTCCATTTTGTTTGCTCTCTCCTTAGCGTGATGAGATTTATTTTGTGCAATATAGAACAGATTCAACAGGATAAAGTAAAGAAAGACTTTAATCATACCCAAACCAGACTGCAGGCTGTGGTATTTTTCTGAACTGTCTGAAAGCAGAACTGAAGATGTTATGGTTATATCACTGGAAGAAGTATATGTGCAGAGCGGTCTCATTTTTGGTTTGAAAGTGATGAGCTACCAGATATGACTTGACAGGGAGAAAAGTAACTAAGAAAGATCTGAAGTTCCTCTGGGAGCAGCTCTTGGATTTAACTACTGCAATCAGCAGAATTTAGGTCTACCAGATTAAATGCTAACTAACTCACTCTCGGAACATAGTCTGTTCCCACAAGAATATCACATGAAATTACTAATAGGTTTTTCCCCTGTGTAGGTAGGACAGATGATTGCACTTTGTAAACCTTCATAACACATGACTTTTTATCTTTACCTTCTCTTTTTTTCCCCATACTTTTTATCTCCCTATTCACTTTGCACACTTTGGTTTCTTCACCCTTACCTTCTTCCCCAAAAAACCAACACATTTCTAATTAGTTTTTCCTATCGTTCCCTGTTTTGCCCCATAGATAATATTTCTGATGTTGTTATTTAGGCCATTTAGGCCTTATATGATATTACTGATATGGTTATCCAGCCACTGGGAGTCTTGCAGGATTGTGCTCCCCTAAGAATTCCAAATACTCCTCTTCAATTGTCAGTGAAGCCTGGCCACGTCTCACAGAACTCACTCACAATCATCCGTGAAATGTGGCCATTTCTCAGAGCATTACCCATGTATTTTGTCAGTTTCATACTGTGTGTTATTCATTATGTTCAACTGTTTCTCATGGTCTGTTCACTTAGCTAAATCTCAGGCTGTGACCCAGTCATCTGCCTGCGCACCTTAAGAAACCCCATCTGTTAAATGGATTATTTTTTAACGCTAATTTGACAGGAGACAGCTTTCTACTGCTGTTATACTCTACCAGATTCGTTAACTGTGTGCTGTGGAGTTTTTGATTGCATTTACATAAAACACATTCAGCTTTTTTTTTTTTTTTTGTGCATGAATTAAATTAATTTTGTTTTGCATGGCACTCCAGTGTAGAAAATCACTGTCAGGACAGAGAACTTACTTATAAAAAATCTATGCACTTAAACTGCTCTGGAAAGTTTACGATGGCAAGAGTTGCCAATTTTCCGATTACTCTCAGACAATTTTTATGCAAGTTCAGAGAAAATGACCAATAGAGGAAAAAGTGAGTAAGATAAATTAATACTTCTGGAAGTGGGCTGTTTGGAAAAGGTAGGTGGCATATTGCAGGAATGATGTATTACATTCAAAAGATGACGGATCTATGAACAGTGTTGGACCAAGGACTTGTGCTCAATCCTGGCTACTCAATCCTTTGAATCCTGACCACTAGACCAAGGGGCACAGCCGGAAACATTAGGCATATTTATGGACACAAAAGCCCTTCCCTAGAGCATTTACAAAATCTTGCTGCTAACCTCTAATAAACTCCCCAAACATGCTAAATTCAGCAGTACATTTCCAATGTACAAAATATAGCAAAGGGATCTAGACTATGCAAGAAATCTGTTGCAACCAAAGAAAAGTTTGTCAACAAAACACCACTAATAGCATGATATTACAGAATCTGGGTCAAACCTAAAATACAACTTGGTGCTGATTTCAGTATCCTTCTTCTCCTGACCAAGACCAGCTGGAGGACTGAGCCTGCCTCCTCATGTTGCTTCATTTGTTTTTCAACCACCTCAAAGCACTCAGCTGACATGTGTGGAAGCATCTTTTGTAACTGCAAATTCTCTCACCCAAGGCATAACAGTCAACTCAGAGCCAACTCAGAGAAGGGATTATTCTTCCCTTCATGAGCATCATTTCATGTTTACTAACATGAATATCAAGATTTGCCCAGTCAGTACCATGATGAGTTTCTGCTGTAGCAAAAACTGGGCACTTTTTTACCACTCTGGTACCCCAATATCAGCTGCAAACTGTCACCTCACTGTTTACCTCCTTTTGACATGTGAACAGCACATGTGTAAGCCCAAGTCCCCAGAGAAATCTAGCATTGACCATACTCCACTCTCAGATCCAACCTTCGCACATTTTACCAGCACAACAAAAGCTCTCAGGAACTGAGGAGGTAAAAGTAAGCTGCCACTACGAGCCAAAATTAAATCCTGTGTTAATGTGCAAAGGATGAAACATCCAGCCAGGAAGGAAATGCTCTGCACAGAACAAGCGCTTCTTATCTCAGTCCTGAGTCTCAAGGCAGACTTACAAAATTCTGTGCACTGACACACCTGGGAATTAAATGCGTAACTCTGGGACATTGAAACCCATGGATTCAATCAAAACACCTTTTTATAGCACATTATAGTCTCCTTCTTCCCCCTCTAGCTTTTTTGTGCTCCACAGAATACAAACCCTCTCCCTTCATCTTTCTTTCCTCCCTTACACTAATATCCCATCTGCTTTGAAGATTCCATCACCTATCTTTGAAAAGTTAGTCTGATAAGTAACTCACTTCAGAGGAAGTAATCTCAATCTCTATGTCTGATGTCTGCTCCTGGAGAAAGGATAACCTGCTCAAAAATTGTTTACTTTTCTCCTCATTTTACCACTTAGTCTAATTAGTTATTTCTGCCTACAGGCCTTATCCCACTGATATCTTTAGACTGTCATGTTTACAACAAACTGCAGTATTCTGGCTTAGTTTTGCTTAGGTTTTGATAGTTTTTTACATCCACAAGGGATGCAGCTGGGTTGTCATTTCTCCAGTCTTGAATACAGCCCTAATATTTCTCAAATGCATTTACACTGGGCAACAGCACAGTGCAATGCATGATTTCAGGCACTGCTCCCAAGCTATGCCAGCTTGCCAGCTTAGTCAGACCTTGAACTTCTGAATGCCTCCAACTGTCTTGTGTACATATGTAAAAGTCATCAGCTGGTTTAAACCTTTGGCCATCAGAGAATATTAGGCAAGCATTCAACACCAGAACCCAGACTGTCAGGTATCCAGAACATGACTCTTCAGTAGAAGAATCCTTTGATTATCTTTCATTCCCATGAAAATCTGTCAAATAATAAGTGCAGGTATCCTGTTTCTCACAAGACAGTGAATGAAAATGGAATATAATACTCTTATTTGTTATACTGAAAGGCACAGTGGAACTACAAGTTCCATATATTCTTTATGTAGTTCATTTGCTTTACGGCTTACAAGGAACAGCAAAAAGAACATATGACACAAAGGATGCTAATCTTGCATATCCTTATGAAGGAGATCAGAGGTTGAATGAAGTTATTGTGCTTTTGCTTGCCTACCTTCACTCAGAATAAATGTAAATACAATAGGCAGCCACAGCCATATTCAGGTTACAAATCAATGCTACAAGTGCCAGCCAGGTGCTAAATGATGTACAGCAGCAAACCAAGTGCATTCCAGATTCACAGAAAACTACTGTCCAGACAAATACACATTTCCTAGCACAGTCTGAAACTAAATGAACCGTCATTAAGGAAGGTAATATGGGTATAGGAAGTATTTGTGCACACACACACAAAAAAAAAAGCCCTCATAATCTCATTTATTCATATCCTTTTAAATTGTTATAATGTTTGGGGATTTTAGGTTTTCACTTTAACAGTGACATGCAAACAAGTAACATGCTGCTCTTAAGCATTCAGAAATGCAAAATTAAGGACAGAAACAAAGGAATGTTCAAAGTTCTATCATCCTCTCTAAGCAAAATTTCACGCATGTTGGCTAGGAACTGGACCCACTTTAATACTGAGCTCGAAGTCTTTGCTGTATTGTACTTACATTGGTTTACACTTTTTGCTCACTTAAATGACTTATTTACTCTACACGTCCATGAAATGAAGCAAGAAAATCAGTTCTGTGCTGAGGTACTTCTCTCTCAACTGAAACCAATATGACAAGATCACCATTTTACAGGCACTGAGAAATTAAAGCAACAGTTCAGTTTTTTCCTACTTGTCTTACTTTTCAGCTTCAATTATCATTTATCTCCAACATGCAAGTTCATTTGGGAATGACATCTTTCATTTTCTCTCTTTTAAAAATACTTTACAGTTAAGGGCAGTTTAAGACAATATTTAGACAACTAATAGCACTGATAAAACAGAAAACTGTGGAAAGCCACAGTTCTTGATCTAACTGCCAACAGTTTCAGTGGGATAGGATCAAACTACTGTGGATTCAAGGGAACTAATTCCCCTTTATCCTATTTCTACTATGACACTGCTAAGTCCCTTGTTGCGAGAACAGAGCCACAGGTCCTTTCCAAGTTTGTGTTCCCACATAGCAGATACAGGGAGCCAGACCATAAGTGTATCTCACCAGTTATAATTTGTAGCAGCTCATATTAGGTATGGAAACAATCATTAGTGTGGTAAACATTTAACACCAACATGTCTGGAATTCCCACCATACGAAGGATGTAGGGATCAAGTTTTAGTTTCTTTCCTGATATGCCTCTTGGAGACAGAAGGAAAACAAAGTGGGAAAGGCCACAAAACTTTACAAGAGAGATGGATGGCAATACTGACTTTTGGTACTTTCTACCACAGTGTCCTCATTTGAAAACTGAGAGTGCATGTAATGGACATTACTGTTAATGGGCTTAAAATTGTCTGGACTAATGCTCACAGAAGGTCATGATCAATGTCCAGCTGGAAAATGACAGTGAGTGAAGCAGAGATTTATACTGGTGTCCATTGCAGTTCAACAGTTTCATTGTGGCCTGAATAGTGACAGTATTCACTTTCAGCAAATCTGTAGAGGACACTGACTTAGGGACATGGTTATGACTGTTAGGATTTGCCAGATCCAGTAGCTCAGGAGAGAAAGGATGCTACAGCTCTACACCTTCAGAAATAATCAATGGCAAGGCTGAGAATGTATTGGCCACAAGCACATACACACGTGCACATGTGAACAACAGCACAGGAAGCCTCACGGCCAAGAGGCTAGGCAGTCAGAGCTCTGATGGGATGCTAAACTGGAACCCACCAGAGATCTCCTTCAAAGAGCAATTCTATGGTTATTCAGACAATGCTCAGTTAATCGGGGGAAGCAGCTGCATAACTTCCATCACCATTTTCCAGATCCATGGAGCAAGCCAGAGAACTAAATTTCTTCAACCTTTTTTACCCTCCCTTGAGTTATACTTGGGACAAGCAGAGAACCTGTCTAATCTGATTTTCATGAAGTAAATCTGATTATGAAAATGGAGAGTGCTTGCTAATGCAATCAGCATTTCAAAATATGTATGATTTTAATGAACAAACCTGACAAAAGGTTCCTAATTACACTTTTAAGCATACATTCATCTTCAACTTTCTGTATTCCCATAGTGTCTGTAATGTATTTTCTCTGCTCACATGTATTTTCTGTTGTATCCCCTCTTGGCTTTTTCTGTGAACCAAAAACACCTGGCCATCCGGTAGGGAGAAAACAAAGAACTATCATTTTACTCTTTTTTTACATACACAAGTAGAGACTAGCAATATAAGAGAGACCAAGTAAACTATATGAGGAAGTATGCTTTGTTTTCAGCATTAAAATGGTATGCGCAAAGACAAAATAAATACCTTGGAGTGATCAGCCACTCAAAACTATTGTCAGAGAGAAAGGAATGAAAAATAATTGTGAGATGTGAAAGCCAGATCTGTAGAGTTGTGTGAAAAAAACTTGCATAATGAAGGGCAGAAAGGGAGACTTGATGAGAGGCAGGCAAGTTCAGCACTATGTGAAAAGGGAGGTGTATATGAGATATGCCAACAAAACCTACTGTGCTGCAGAAAGGAACACATTCCATGAGAAGCAACGAGATACAAAGACAAAAAATATTTTCTGAGGAGATGCAGAGTGAAAGGTGATCTATAAAAGTGAACATGCATATAAAAGTGAAAAGCAAAACTTTAACAGTCATAGGTAAGTAGAAAAGGGCATGAAATGGAGAAATCATAAAGAAATGCAAGCTCATAAGAAGAAGAAAAAGTGAAAGAAATGAAATAAGCATCACAGACTGATTTGTAATAAAGAAAAATGTGTAAGCAGGAGGAAATGCAAATAAAGAGATACATAATGTTATATAAAAAAGGAAACATAACAGCTTGGAGAAAAGAATGTTCAAAGTAAGGTGACAGAAGTAAAAGATTAAATAAGAGGTAAAAATGAAAAGCAGTAGTGTGATTCAAGAAAAAACACATGTGCTTTGAAAGTAAAAATGAAATAGTGCAACACAGTGGTAAGTAGGAAATAAGAGATGCAAGTACACATGCAAGGGGATGAGAGTGGATGTGATAGGACAGTTAAAATAGATATTCAGCTACAGGGAAAAAAGCATGTGTTAGAGATGAAGATGCACACTGAGTTAAAAAAGTTAAACTCTTCAATGAATAATAATGAGATGTGGAATTGAAAACCTAATCAATTGTATAAAAAAAAAACAACCTGCAGTTAGAACATACATAACAAAAATAAAAACTGGAAAAAATATAACAAGATGATAGAGAAATAGATGATGAGGAGAAGATCACGTCTGGTGCATATAAAGCTGCTCAAAACCACAAACAAGTACTCATATGTGGGAAAATACATCATAAGCAATACAAAAGTAGTTGTAAAATGGAAATGTGCAATGGCATTTTAAAGACAAATAGGGAACAACATGTGGATAATGGAGCTGCATGATGAAATACAGAGCAGGAAAAAGAAACCCAAAAGCATTAAAAGAAGGGATATAAAAATCCAAAATGAGTAATGTTGCACACCAAAGGATGTAGTGCATAAGTGAGCAAGTAAAACCAGGTGATTCGTTCAAGAAAGCTTCTAAGAAAAATTTAGGCTTGGTGAGAGACAAAAAGGAAAATTCTCTTGAAAGTCTGAATAAGGAAATACAAAAATAAAAATGCACAAATAGAAAAAGGAGAAAAGCATAAAAGTATTCAAAATCAGAAATGTATCATGAGCTACAAAACATGAAACAAGAGATTAGAAATGAATCAAGCTGCATAATCGCATGCATTAAGAAGAGTGCAGAAATAGCTCTGAAAAAGAAAGCACAGAAGAAGATGCACAATCTGAAAAGGAAACATGGGAGGATTTGCAGATATGAAAATGTATGCTAAGAGGCACCACCACCCCCAAGTTTCAAAAAATACAAAATCAGGAGTTCATTATGCATTCTGTAAAGGAAAACCTAGTATGAAGGAACAAAAAATGAAATTTGCAATATGATGCCATTCAAACGAGCAATGAGATATTAAAAAAGAATGTTTAGTGAGGTGCTAAAGAAAGACAATTTACTCAGGTGCAGAAAAAATGACAGGTTTGAAAAATAATAGTAAGATGCTAGTAAGAATATGTTAAATTTATCGTAAGGCATAAGAAGTTAACTGAAGAATGTGAGAAAAGGAAAACGCATGAGAAAACCTGAAAGCTCATGCTCAGAATGCTACTCATAGTCTGTAATGGACAATGAAAAGGAAATTGACTAATAAGCGATGATACTTCCTAATTAGATCAAAAAGTACATAATGAGACACTGAAGGAAAACCAAGCAGTGAAATAAAATGAACATGCACAGCAAAAACCAAAACTGGAAACTGGAAATGAGATGTAAAAAAGCATTCATATTGAGATGCAGAATCAAAAAGGTGGGTAATGAGGTGTGAAAAGGAAAACTCATAATAGGATTTGACATCAGAGATGCACAGTAAGTTGAAAAATTATAATAAACCATGAAATGCAGAATCCAAAAGAGTAATGATAGGCAAGACCAGAAATGTTCCTGTAAGATCAGAGAGGAAAAATGAAATTAGATGCAAACTTAAGTAGGGAATCATGTGATGCAACAGGAAAAATGCAGAATGAAATATGAAAGATTAAATGAATGATGAAATGCAGAAAGAAAAATCCATGACAAGTTGTGAAAAATCAGTGCTTGACAGGAAGCAAACCCCCCAGTGTATGATGTAATATGAACACTGAGAGCCACAGTGAGGGTCTGGAAACTGAGTAATGAGATGTGAAATCAGAAATAAAATTATTTGTGATAACAATCATTCAAAATGACAAGCAGAAAAATGAATTGAAATGCTAATGCAGCTTGGCATGTGAAATGTCAAAGGAGATACAATAGCTGAGATGTGTAATGGAATATGGAAACAGAAATATATAATGAAGTGTGAAAAAGAAAACATGTACTGAGGCGGGAAATGTTCAGAATAAAACACACATTACAAAACATTTTGTCTCAGAAGGATAGAAGCACATAAAGCAGTTTGAGAATGGAACAGTGCAGCTGTTGATCTGTCAAAACCGAAACATTTAAGAGGTTTGTAACGGGAATTCCACTTGAACATTTGAACAATGGGGTTAATTACAAAGTCACTGGCTGTTGTGGAATCATTTTACCCATTTTTTCTTTCATTTTGAGCTTGCTCCTCTTGCCTCAAGTCAGATACAAGAAGGATACAACCCTCAAGATATGAATTCTTGACAGAGAGATATGATATTGTAATGTGCCACTTTGTGTGGCATCACCTCTTACCATGTCATAACAATAGGTTCCACTGGCAGATTATATAGGAGAAACAGCCATTGGGAATTTTCTGTCAGGCATGCCAAGGCTGCTAAGCAATTTATTAATTGCATAACAGTTTCAGCCTTAAGGCATTTGTGCCTAGGCCCAAAAGCAGAAGTGTAGATGGCTTGGTTAGGTACAGATCTACAAAGAATCAGACAACAGGTACACAGTGATTTTAAGGATGTTAATATGTAAACAATGGGCCTAAGAGTTTACAGTGTAAAGCAAACAGTTGCACAACTTTTTTACTACTTCATGCTTTAGTCATGACAGGCAACATATACAAGGCTAAATTCCCTAAGCAGCAACACCATGTTTGGCTTTGAAGCACACTTGCAAGCCTTGTGAGGGTTCTCTGGGAAATGCTGGATCTGCTTGGCCCTGACAGTGCCTTCTGGGGTGTCTCCAGCTGTTGGACTATGACTTTGACTTTCACCTGTAAATATTTTATGGTAAAGCAGGCCTGTTCTTCAGTACATACTCCAAAGGTAACATGACACTGGCATCATTTCATGCCCCCAGGATATTTCCTTCCAATAGATAACTCATTTTCGCATCACTGGCATGATGCAGGTACTGCTCATACAGAAACTCTTTTACGCTACAGAAAGTGCCTACAGAGAGGGACACCTTTGAATCATACAAAGGAGCAAGATTTGGATCATGCAAAACGTGCGCCAAGGAGGCTACAGGGCCACAGGCAGGTTGGGAGCGTACTTCACCATAGCAACGATAAGCAGAAGACTCTCCGGACTAAATGCAGGAATGCAGGGGCAATGCCCAGCTGGCACATACAAGGCCATCCTACCCCTAAGGTAAGTACTTCACTGGCTGGTCTGGAAACACACACCTAAAGTGTAGTGTAGCACAGGCTAAGTCACCCCTGGTTAGGTGGCCTCTGCAGGAAGAGTCACTGCATCAAACATGTGCTGCCTTACTTCCGTTGCCTGTCATACTTGCCATGGGCAATGAAAAAGCCACAGCTCAGAAAAGACCTGGTATCAAGGCTGCCACCATCCTTCCCATTTGGAGTAGCTGTGTGGAGAAAGGGTCTCAAACTCTTCCAGGGAGCTGGATAAAGCAGAAGAGAGCAGCGTTGGTATGGACCCCTCATTGTGAAATCTGTCTGCTGACAGAGTAATCGTGGTATGCCTTGGTATAAACCATCTGAGCCATCAATTATGACTCTACAAGGGATCAGCATGGAATGATAGTGGTGATAGAGCAGGGTCCCAGCTGCTGGGCAAAGGAAACTGCAAAGCCCTTGCATGCTACCTCCAGGACAGTTTCCTTTTTTAGTGTCTAGCACTAACAAGAAGTGTTCCACCATCTTTTTAACTGCCTACTAAGGTGTAGGGAGCAATAGAATCATCCATCAGAGACTCATTCATGTCAGAGCCCCTCAACATCATATGCTTCCTCAAGTTGTATGTTACAGGTCTCTGATCATCTTTATCAAGTTTTGTTGTGTACAGCCAGCTACTTTATCTTATGCAAAGTTCTATGACTAAGGTAAAGAGTTGCAAATAAATGACACACCTGTTTTCCTTGCAGTCACCTGAGGTCAGAGAAGCAGGGTGTAACTCTAGGTAGTTGTTTACAGTAACCATGACATACATCAGAGAAAAAACCTCTACAGTCTTGCCTTAGACCATCTTCCCAAGGCAGCTCTGCCTCAGCTCCAGTCTGAAAACAGGATAAGAGGCTTCTTGAGTGCTGGAAGTGGTGGCTAAGGAGAGCTGCCAGAGACAAGCATGTCTGTGCCCCCTGATCTCATACCGTGGTTCACTCTAGAGATGTCTTGTGCTCTAAGGTCAAGACAACAGTCTTGGCTTGGAGGTTAACATGGAAGAAGAATGCAAAGCAGCCTTCTTGGTGGAGCATTGCAATAGTCAGCATCAACTGTTTTGGCGCAAATGGTTCAGGGGGTTCTTTTCAGTGGGATAGTTTCAGAGGGGTGTTTTAAACAGGGAAAGGCTTCTATCTGCTCACTTCTGATGCTTCTCCTTTTCTTAGTGCCCCCACAAGTTCAATCTGACCCCTGGTTTCTTGAAAGGATCAACACTGAATTTGAAATGTTCAAGCCCTTTCATCTTAGAACCATCCCTCAAACTGATAAACTACTCAAAGGAAACTGATTGCCATCTTAGCTTCAGGGAAAACTTCAGCTGACTCTAAGAAAATCAGAATTTCACCAATAATAACCCTGCTTCAGAAACTTCGAATAGCCTGCAAAATTTGATCTGACAAAAGGCAAAATCCTCAATGGCATAAAGCTTATTAGGCTAATTCAAAAGCTAAAGTAATACTGTGATTAGTGTGTATTACATGCATTAAGAGTGTAATAAGTAAGAATACAACCAGTTGCCAGAAGCAGCTGGTAACTTGTCTTAAGCTGTAGAGCCAGTCAAAATTACTCACTGAATGGCAAAACACTTTAAAAAAAATAAATAAATGGGTAATGTTTTGGATAAGAAATAGCACAAAAACACAGACTCTGATAGTACTAAAAAATAAAGCTAACAGCTGAATAGAATAGAAATACTGAGTGCACATATACACTCCATCGCCTTCCACAGCATGCATTCCACTTCTATATATCCTGCAGCTTCCATTTATACTGTCTGGTAAAAGACTATTAAAGCCATGCTCAGTCAGCTACAGAAAATGCTCACAGATTATTTTAAATAAATAAGCACTCAGCAGATCTCAACTTAAATGGTGCAAAAAGCACTTTTTCAGAGCTAAAGAGCAACATGAGGATTGTGTATCTTTGATACAAAATTTACCATAGGGTTGGTTAGTGAGTGTTCCACTTCATGAAAATGCTGAACTTCTCTTTCTTGAGAAAATCAAAACGTCATTACAAAATAGTCTCTTTGGTCTAGTTATATGAAAGCCATCTTCATGCATTCTCTGGGCACACATTATTTCTCTTGTAAATGAAACAGGCCCAAATCTTGGAAAGGCACATGCGCACTATTTTGTCTCTAAGGGGTGCCCCATTACATTCAAATGGTAATACTCTGGAATGGGAAATCAGAAGTTCGCATACATTCAAAGGCTATAAATTGTCTAAAGATGTGGCTTTCACGGAGTATGGTCTACCCCTTTCTGCTTTACATATCAAAAAGCACCTGCTCAATGAGCCACAGAGCAGATTCATATTTATCTCACTTTGGTGCTCGGCTGAAAGGACTTTCACTGCTGATCCTCCTCCCAGCTGACAAAACAGAAAGTCCCTCTTTGAGTTTCTCAGTGCTTCTTTTGACAGCAAAGAGCATGAGGAGAGGCAGCCTCTTCTTCTGCTGGTCCTTCCTGTAATGAGAACAGGACTCCTACAAAGAGAGACAAGAACAGACTTTCAGCATCTTTCTGCAGACATGTGGGAATCCCACCAGCAAAACGTCTATTTTTTTTGTAGTGGCAAGTCCATATACAAGCAACCCCCTTAAAAAAGGGATAGAGGACTGTGGCACTTCAGGACCCCAGCCAGCCAATGACTCACACTTTAAGGAGAGCTGATTTCTTTTAAGCATTTCCCACTAAATTCTAAGGCAAGAAGTCTAATTACACTTTATGCTTTAGCACACTTAGGAGAACAGCATGATTTGGAAATGGCTCTTTTCATAAAATGGCTTTGTAGAGCACATTTGAATGTGACTGCTTTCCTGAATGCAAATGTATGAATTCCTCTAATTATATAACTGGGGGGAAAGAGGCTGTTTTTAGACTGCCAATATCTAAAGAAATGATGAAAGGACAGGACGGCTTCTCCCAGTGTTCCTTTTAGGTATGTTTTCTATTCTAGTTCTAAATTCAAATTACCGGTGAGGCTGCCAGCATTTCCTTTCACTTATTTAGTAATTAGATGCCAGTCTTTTAAAAAAAAAAAATCACAATTGTCAGTTTTGGCTTGTCAATCCTAATTATGCAACACTTGCACACAGAAGGCAAGAGCCCCTAAACACCAACACATGGAGTTCAGAGATCTAGAAAGAATGTCTCCAGAACTTCTTAATACAAACCTTAACTTGTCTTTATCATGACAGGTAAATAACATCCCTGAAGTAAGTACAGAATCTGATTGCGTGAAAAAGCAGTAATAGAAAATGTATTTCTAGTTTCTTTTAATGCAATTTCACAGCAGGAATGGGGGAAAAAGCAAGCATCATGGCTGCATCTGAGTTCCTTTGAAATATGATTTAGGCACTAAACCAGCTTCTACCCTAACTGCTTACAGGCGAGAGCATTATTAGGGCTGAATCTAGACATATCTGCTGGGTTTTATGGGGTGGGTATGGGTGAGGGGTCCACTGCAACTTTTATTGAAGACTCCAAAGGGAACATTCAGTTACAGTCAGTCAGCCCCAACCTATCTTACTGACCCTTCTGTTGGCAGTATCAGCAAAAACGTATGGTCTGTATGTCTTTCCTAACTGCAGGAGAAAATATGGGATATAGGTATTGAAAACTCAGTCTGAACACTTATCAAAAGGGTACCTGTGTATCAGAAAGAGATATCTATTCTTCTCATGATTTGTACTGGTGAGGAAGCCCTGGTCTCTCGGCCATTTCCCAAGATGGCTGCAGTGGGAAGCTCAGGTACAGACAGGGTCTGAACAGCCTGTAAAAAAGCTGCCAGTCTTGCCCCTTCCTCCTTATCTTCCAGCTGCCTCTCTTCCTACTACCACATTATTTGCTGTCATCTGTGTGCTTGAACTCCCATTTAAACTGTCAGTCAGCGAGATTTTCACAGCTGGAAACCAAGTCACTTCAGGTCCCCATGTTAACAGTCTCTGATCCTGCTACCTCATTACTTTGTAACCAACAGGATAGAAAGCAGAGTAGCGAGAGGTCTGCTCAGCAGAGTTGTGCTTTCATGCTAGATACGCTGGGATTTGTTGCAAGGGTTTCTCAGCATGTAAGAGGTCTTCCCATAGAGCAATTGCCTTAAGGAAAGTCATCTCTACATCGCTGTATAGAGACTATATAGATACTCGGGTAAACTATTTTTTTGCTGTGTCCTTGGCTTTCTTCCCCCAGCCACTCTTTGCTTTACTCTGGATTGGATGCAGAGGATGACTTAATTTGCACACAGTGGGGATAAGGGGAGGACCAGATCTCTAGGCCACCCTGAGAAGGTGAACTGACAGCAAGGTGGCACCAGGAGCACAGGGGCATTCTGGTGAGTCACAGAGCAGTGACAGGCCAATGCATGGGCACTGACAGAAGCTGCCACACCTGGCAGCCCAGCAGAGGCACTGCTGCCATAGCTCCAGACCTCCACATCCAACAGCAGTGGGGCTGAATATGTGTTTCCCGTAGGCACATGCACAGCCCTGCCTTGACCAGCACTGAGGTTACAGTCACGTTCAGAGCAAAGCCAAGGTCATATCCAGCCTGGAGACAAGCACAGCAGCGGGATTCACATCAAGATGGGCCCCTCTACACCCCGGGGGTGCACAGATGATGCTCATCCAGGGCAGACCCAGGAATCTGGCTGTAGGGTCCCAGCTCTTTTGTAGTGTCCCGAGTTCAGGGATAGTGCCCACCACTCCTGGGAGCATGGCCAGATTCCCTGCAAGGGGTTTGCTGAGGCACTGGCAGCACTGGTGACAGTATTGACATGCATACTGCCCTCATCACTTACAGGGTCAAGTTCCATCCGGGGTTGGATATAGACACAGAAGTTAGGAGGGGACTTGAAAGCATCAAACCCTTCATTGGATAATGGAGCTGAAATTTGTGTGTTTTGTCCCTCCTAAGGGCTCCTGGTTTCTCCCTTACAAATTGGAGCCCTGGTACCTGACTCCATAAAGTTTGAAATTCTTTCTGGAAGCTGAGGAATCATATGGCAGCTGTTTACTGGATTCCTCAAATTCCACAGAGCAGTTTGAAGAGAACCCTGCCTTAGCTTGTTTATCTCTGCTTCATGGTTGTCACAGCTCAGATCTCCATTTGTGGTGGGCTACCTGCTTTCAAAAGACCTTGAATATGTGCCTTTCAGTGTGCATTTTATTCAAATAAACCAATTCCACCCACAAGAGTCAATTTATGTCTCATTTTTGACAACAAGCTAGATTAGTCTCAATTTAATTACTTGAGTTGTCCCAAGATTTTTCCCTCACAGTCATCTAAATCTTTGGTGAATAATTCTACTACATGGGACACATGTCAAAAGTATCAGTCCCTTCTACATGTGGGAAATTTGCCTCCTGGTGATGGACATCACTCCCAAACCATAGAGTAGAGAGCACTCCAGTGACAGACCTGGAAGCACTTGGGGCAGGGGCTCTATTCCCATGCTATTGAACTGTACATTTGGTGAGGGTGTCAAGATTTTGGCAGCAGTGGGGCTGGAGGGACACCTTCTGCAAGGTGAGCCTCATTCTTGCTGCTCAGGGTGGGGGTAGAGGAATTGGGAGTAGAGGAGTAAAATTGAGCCTGGGAAAAGGGAGAGGAAAGGTGTTTTAATGTTAGTTCCACATCCCACTGAGTGGGGGAGGTGAGTGAGTGGCTTAGTAGGAGTTGCCTGTTGGCTGGAGTCAACCCACCACAGCTTGTCAGTAACTTGCCTGTCATGTGAGTGCTCCATCCCTGGCAGTGTTCAAGGCCAGGTTGGACGAAGCCTTGGG
>JBAFWW010065748.1:27791-39452 GCA_036873685.1 Agapornis canus | reverse complement strand
GTGTTCAAGGCCAGGTTGGACGAAGCCTTGGGTGGCATGGTTTAGTGTGAGGTGTGTGGTTATGGCAGGGGGGTTGGAGATGATCTTAAGGTCCTTTCCTAGCCTAACTGTTCTATGATTCTATGAATTAGGGAACTCCATTGGAACTTTCTGGTGAAAAGAGACTCATCCATAGCAGTCACTGTGAATGTTTTTCTGACTGAATTTTTTGCACTGAATCATTCTGTATTTCTCTCTTCAGAACTGTACTTGAACAGGCAATCCTTGAAGAAAAAAATAAAAGCATCCAGGTTTCTTCATTTCATTAGAGAATCAAGCAAGCCACCTGATAAGAAAGTAACTAATCTTCTGTAATTAGCAGTGCTGGAAAGGTAAGGGGAAAAAATCCAGCATGCTGGAAAGACAGAAACTGTAACAAGTTATGTACAAACCCACTTATTTTTCACCCTTCTCTCTTCTAGGCTGTGCATTATGCACTGTTCCAGAAGTCATTCATGAGGTATAAAAAAACAAGCAGAAAGTTAACATTTAACCATTTTAAATAGAACTCACCCTATCATTTGCACTCTCAAAATATTTCTGAAAATAAAGTAAAAAAAATCTTAGCATTCTTGAAAGTCTTAAGGAATTTTTTATTAAAAAAGCAGTTTTGTTTGTTGCTTGTTTTAAACCCAATTCTGCCTTAACAACACACTGAGACAGAATTGTATCCTTATTACTGTCATAAAGGTAATCACACTGAATTTATTTAAGCACTGAAAATGATACAAAACAAATAAACCCTCACAAAAATACAAACAGGTAGTCAGAAAACTAATCAAGAGGAACTCAAGAGTAAACACCATTTCTAAATGCCAACGAAACCATCGATTTGTTGGCATGTCTAAGATTCTTGAGTAGAATGACTGACAGACCTCCACAGAGGAATTCCTAAAACAACTTTGGTTTACAATGATCTAGAGAGAATTCATACCCCATACATAATATTGATCTATTGTATTTCTGTAAAGCTAATATGGCAAGCAACAGGGAAAACTGTACATGTGAACCCTTATGATGAGAATAATAATTTAAACTTGGTATGTCATATTCCAAATATACAGAAAAGACATGATTAAACACATTTATCTTCTGCTATAAATTACCTCATCCAGCCAGATCCCAACTCTTTAATACTTCACTGACTGAAGTAGTCAAGTGTTCTCTGTGTCTGAGGAATAATAGGCTACATATGGCAAGCCTTAGAAGTCTGCCATTTGTATTGAAGGGTGTAGCTGGTTTTGCATGTTTCAGATACAAAAGTTGGTACTGACTAAACTACGCTGGTTTTTGGAAGATGACTACCCATACGGGTGTAACATTCTGCTGGATCAGTACAGACACGTCTCAAAGAGCATGTTTATATCCTGCAAGTACATTCAGAAACTAGCTTCTAAAAAATCTGTCCAGAAACCAGACGAAATGGAAACAATTGCATCAACTTAGTACCCTATATAGACTAATTAGTCCTGCTGAGAAACAGGCTGTATCTGCAGAAGAGGAGCACTGCCGTAGGACAAATACATGTCCCTGGTACCTCAACTAAAATCAGTATGACAACATACTAGATAACATGGGCATATTAATTCACTCAAAACCAAACTTACGGACAGCACCACATTGCCACAGCCTTGCTGGCTAGATTTACAGTTAGTCTGGCAAGAATATTACATTAGCTGCACTACCTGTGTTACCCAAACTAGTTTTGTCAGGGGATGCTTTGGTAGCTCTGCAGTACTGCAGTATGCTCTGCATACTTGGTTCTTGAAACAACTGTAACTTCCAAGCAGATTTATAATATAAAAGTAGCCTATAGTAGGTTCAAAACATAGTATAGATGCAAAATGGTTACATGGTGGTCAGATGGCAGGGTCATGCAGCATCCTCTCTTATGGCAAGCATTCCCCCAACACTTTAAATGGTTCCTCACATAGATAAGTTGTGTATGAAGAACATTACACAACCTCCTATACAATAATCATCAGACAGATTAGGAAAGCTGCAAATACTGCACCTATCAGTATCTTCATGGGGGACAGAGTCGCAAAGAATAAGGGAATACGAAAAGAGAGGTAAAATTCCTCAGTTTTCATACCCAATAACAATCTTCCATGCCAAGGAAACAACAAATAGATATGTGACTATCTGAAGCATGAATGTAAATATTAGCACAAGACAAACAACTCTGGACAGCCAGAGTTTAAACATGTATTAAAGCATTGCCCATTTAGAGAAGCAACATCGTATCAATGTACCCCATCTCTGAATTGTCCCACATCAATGTTTATGCTCACTTAACTGACACTTCAGCAAACACGAGCCACAGGAGACAAGGTGAAACTGAGTTCCTTCCAGTTAAAACATCAACAGCCAAAGTCAGGTCGTCTGCCCCGCTACTTTTTCACAGAAACTCTCTCCTAATGCACTAACAGTATAGGAACTGAAAGGTATAGCATCCTTAACCAGAAAGCACTGAAATTCCTGAGAACACAGGAATTGGCTCCTGTAGATGCTATACTATATTTAGACCACTGACCTGCAGCAGGAGCTAAAGCAATTCTGACTCGTTACCCAAGCTGTCTATGCTAGGAGAGGCTGTCTGCAAGGACACAAACTCTAGGTGACTCCTCTAATGCCTCACACTTCTTTTCCTTTTGCTGCTTGCTAACATCTGCCATCTTAATCTGAGAATATTTTCTTCACTCAAGCATGCCTCAGCAGTGCAGTGTCTGACAAACATTTATGCTCAAATCCTTGTCCTCATTTACTCCTCTACAAATCCTACACTTCACAGGGTGGAGGCCAGGCACAAGACCAAGGGCATAACTCAAATTACATGTGTAGATTGAAGTGCTGGACAGAATCCATTCTTCCACGGGCTCTGCAGAACTAGCAGTAGAAGGCAGTAATAAAGCTGAAGTGGATGGATATTCTTCATACTTGAAAAGGTAAGTATTTAAACAGGAAATTGCACTTTTTTAAGAATCACTTTCAAAAATAAAATTGCCTTCTGGTATTCATCCTGCTACTAAAAAGTCAAATAATCATAGAATAGTCAGATGAAGATACCAAATTATAAGTGAAAGCTGTGAAATTCCATCTGTGTTGCTCTCCTATACCTATAAAACTGTTCTAAGGGACTTTAAAAGCAGTTCAAGAGTAAAAATAAAATAAACCCTCATGCTGAAATTTTAGGATCTGTAGGAGGGCATAACTGGACATTCAAGTGTGCAGTGCTGGTGGTGTTAATTATTTTTGAGAAATAACAACTGAATCCTTTACATGGTCAAAAATACCCATGTAACATGCCTCGTAAACAGCATGCACGGACAACCTGAATAGAAACATCAGGCACCGCCTTTCTTTTGCAATTGCTCCAGTTTTCTTCTTAGGAGGTTATAGTTTTCCTTGGTCCCTGGTGCCATAGGATCAAGCTTCAGAGAGACTTCGTAGTGCTTCTTTGCCAAGTCAAGATTTCCCCAGCGATGATAAAGCACAGCTGGAACATCAATGAGGAATTTCATTAGCAATATTGTTGAATAATGTGCAATCTTGCCAATCACTTGGAAAACAACATTAAAGCATTTGTTTTCCAGTGAGGGTCTCTCACTGGCTGGTGGCACAGTAGCTGCTTGTTCTGTTGCCAGCCGCAGGAGCAAAGCCTGGGAGCAGAACTGGCATGGGAATGATGAAGGAATGAATTACATTGCAGCCATAAATGGCAGCTCTTATCTGGTGAGCTCATTGCGGGTTACAAGCATAGCATAAATGAACCAATTTGCAGACACTGAAGTGCAGCTACCTCTGGGCTGGATTGTGCAGCCCTCTTGATCTGTCATATCGTGTGACAGCTTTTCTGGTTTAGTGCCCTGTTCTTCTGGCTGGCAGTTTTTCTAGGAAGTGAAATAGAAAACTGCCCAGCAGGATGAAGGCTTAAAAGAATGCTTTTTCTTTTAAAACACAATGAATATGAAGCAAACAAACAATACAGCTGATAAGAGTGAGAAAGGCTTACCCAAATTACCATGATAACTGGCAGCATTTGGATTGGCTTTAATTGCCTTCAGGAACAAAGCTTCAGATTCCTGAATAATTTAGAAGAACAAGTCAACAGGACAGTCTACTCCTTCAGTATATAAAATATTACAAAATTGACCCATGATTGTAATTAAAAACCCTCCCAAAAATGCCAAATTTGTGTGATACCACAGTACATATATATTCTAAGCCCATGTGATACTATCATGTGGCTACAACCTCCAGAAACCAGTAATAAAGCTACAAATAGGTGCCATGCTTTCATAGGCTGCTATTATTTTAGCAGACAGCTATTAAGCACTAGTGAAGTTTGCAAAGAGTTTACTTGCCTTTTTTTTCCTACCCACAGTTACAGTATTTTCACATGTTACCTACTGAAGATTTCCCTACTTATTCAGTTGAATTAAGGATAATATAATTCACTATCTGACCAAACTGCTTTTAGGCACCTTTCCCTTTAAAATAGTTTTTAGCATTTAAAATAGGGGTATTCCAGTAAACCCCTTTCAAACAGATAATTGAAAAGGACTACAAGATCATCTATTTGCAACTCCCTTGCCATGGTTGCTGAAGGCCTGACCTGTTTCAGTGTGGTTCTCAGTGAAGAGTGGCTGAGTGCCTGCTCCTTAAAAAAAGATCAAGCCAACTGAAATATTCCTCACAAGTTATCTTTTCCAGATCTCCATTTGCAGTGGTGTACTCTTAGGACCGTTGATATCCGATTTGTTCTTAGGGAAACTGCATTCCCTCACCAAATATTCAGAGAACAATTTACCACTAAATTTGTTCTCAAATTCAAACATTTTTATTTTCCCAAGGCAGCTGCTACTATCTATAGATACTTCTGTTCCAGAGCATATTTCCTTGCAGAAATTTAAAAAGGTACCTCTCTCCCCTGATCCAAATGGAGTATATGTACTCACCTGCATGCAATTTTATATATTTTGGGGAGCAAATTTTACATAGGTTTCTATTCTGTGCTGTGTTTTAGGGAAAATTGCCCATTCAGTTTCAATGCAATTGAACTGAAGATGAAATTACCTCAGTGTGGTAGCCTTATGTCTGAATGCACATACTTGCTGTCTGAGGTATGTGAGAACAATAACTGGGGAAAAGGGTTTTCCTTTGTGCTAAGCTTTTATAATTGAAATCTACAAAACACAAGGCAGGCTCTATTGAAAAAGAAAACCTGTCAGCCAGATTTTTGGTTCTACCATCTTCTCATGTGAAGGAAATCAGGTCAAGGAAATTACAAACCCTAGGGTTCTTGACAAATCTTTTTGCAGGACATGCTGTTTCAGGAGAAGGAATACCAAGGGAACCAAATGTCTGGAAACTTTTTTTAAACCAAAGGGTTGTCAAGCACTGGATGATGCTGTCTGGAGAAGTTTCAGAATTGCTATCCATACAGATGTTCAAAATGCAACTGGAAATCGCCCTGGTTTGGGTCAGGAATTGGATTAGATGACTCTGACTGTCCTTTCCAGTAAAAATGATTCCATGATTTTAACTCTGTCACACTTGGCAAGTCTAGTGATGTTGCAAGATATCCTTCTCTTTTTGTATGACCATAGAAGCCTCAAAATCAACAGGCACTTGAAAGCCTATAGTAATCAGTTGTATTTTTTTCCCCCAACAAATTTTATTAATTTGTTCTAATAAGTAAATCTCTGTTTTCTTCACTCGGCAGGTTAACAGCAGTCAAAGTAAAAGATGTGCTGTCCAATTAGTTCACTCTTATGCCTAAAAGTTGTCACACAGAGCTAATGTATGGTCTCACCCTCTGACTGCTGAGGCATGACGGGACAACGAGGGCAATGTGCTCCCAGAAAATTTAATGAAAAAGATTCTCAGTGCTGGCTGCCATTACCATACATTTTCAACTACATGCTGAAAACATTTTTATCATCACTGCTTTGCCCACCAGCTAGTATAAGCATACTGGCTGATTAAAAGCTATTTAAGGTGTATCATATTCATATTACTGTAGCTATATGGAGTAAATACACATTCCAGTACATCGGTGATATTTCAAATTGCTGTATCTTGCCAAATCTTTAAGTGTTGCCAAGAAACTTGCACACTGTGCACAGCAAAGGCTTTGGGTAAGCACACTGCATTCCATCTGCTGTCAAGGCCACAGCACAAAATTGTAGTCTGGCTTTATTTCAAGTACAAAAAAAAAAAAAAGGGAAAAAAAAGGCGCTGAATGGTTTCAATTTATTGTATTTTTTCACAGAAAAAGCATAGATGTATACATTAGAAAAGTACAGCATCCATATTTTCAAAGAACTAAAGATAGCTTGGTTCTTCATCCATTGTGACAAGAACAAGCATTTAAAGGAGACCTCTAACTTCATAGAACAGATATTAATTAAAAAACCAAAACAAACCCACCAAAACAGTTCATTCTTTATGTCCTTTTGTTTCTGGAACAATAAATCATGAGTAGGTACAAACAGAAATCATAAAAGGTTGCTTTTTCTTTTTTTGGGAAAACCATCTTCAGCTGAAAATCAAAGTATATTTGAAACTGAAGGAGAATATTCTCTGATGAATGGAAAGAAACCTCTCATAACATAGTATAACCTTTTCAACTCAATGTCTTTTAAAATAAGAGATAACAAAAGGCACAGAACAAATCTTACTTTATGGCAACAGAGCCAATACAACTTTTATATACAAACATAACAAGTAATCCAATAAATTAAATGCCTGAGGTTATACAACACATCAGACACAGCCAGGTAGTCCTCTGAAAATCACCTCCATCACCTTGATAGTCTCCATCTCCTCCTACTCCCCATTCCAAACACTCTTTATTACATAGTCATCTACTCTGTTTTTACATGGTGAGGGGGTGGACAAGAAGTCTGAATTTTGTATGCATTTTAATTGTCATTTAGCATTCTCCCACTTAGCCCCCTCTCCTTCCACTTTCAAGGTGATGCAAAATACAGCTGCTGAGATCATGACCATTTCTAAGTGAGTCCACTTCTCAATCCCCTTAATTTGCTCTCTCTCTTACAATTGATCTACTTCAAGTGACTAGTTAAGGTTTTTGCTCTGTGCAAACCTACTACTCCATATTAAACTACTAAAACATTCTCTGGCTCCCTGCTTTCTTTGCTGGACTCCACTGCTCCTTTTACTTTATTTAGGATGCTGACCTGGAAGCTTCATTTCCCCTACTGTCATTTCTGCATTGTCTCCAACACACTTCCCTGCAGCATAATGACCTTTCAGACCTAGCAATCAAAAGTACTACCTTTTTTTTTAAGTTTTTAAATCCACTAAAACAGAATTATTTCTCCTACACCTGGGGAAGTTTCCTAGCTTGTTTTCAATTTACCTTTTCTACTTATTTCATTATGAATGCTCTTTATTCTGTCATGCTGCATGCTCTTCTTGATGAATAACTATATAATCCTCCATTCTTCCACAGTCATGACTAACCAAAATAATCTCAGCAATTACCTCCTTCATAATCTCATCCCTTATACATCCTGGCCATTAATTCATATCCTTTTGGAACTTTGTTAAACTAACCTAAAATATATAACAGTCTCAGATGGACAGAGAGAAAAGAAATAGAGTGTACAGAAAAAAACCCCACCAGTCTACAAACAGTGATCGGGTGTTTTAACAACAATTTATCACAAACTAAAGCAAGTGCTGGGTTGTCACAGGCCCTGGCTTCTCATGTGGATACGTCATGACTCCACAGCTGAACAGGAGTGTAAAAATACAAGTGATTGGAGAAAAAATGCATCTATTCTGAGAAGTTTCACCCCATGAAGTCTCCTTAATTTGCATATACTGAGGATATTCTTTCAGTGCTGCTAACATTACCGCTTTTCAGTTTTCTGACAAATACAGAAAACTTCCTTGATTATTAATTTGTCCCTATCACATACATAAATCAGTGACTATAGAGTAAATTAAAACAATATATTAACAGTGTATGATTTATTCTGTCAGCTCATACAATTCCTTTTGGAAAATTACTCATTCTTATCAATTCCATGACATTTACTACTTGTAAATAGTAGTAGCTAATGCTGAGGTACACCACTGACAGGCTGGTCCACTGCATCCAAAAGAAAGTTCAATACTGCTAAACCCAGGACAGGTGCTCAATGCATGGACTTTTTCCTCTTAATATTCTGGAATTACCCAGGTATCCCATCCTCAGTCTGCAGTTAGCGAGTCTGTATATCTCTGTTTTAGACTGTGTCTAAGGAAAAGGCCAGAATTCATATGGGGTAATGGTAAACCTTGTTCCCTTTACATACCAAAAGCACAAGGACTATCACATCTAATTTTAGCTCCTGAAACAAGGCCTCTAAATCAGAGCAGGCTCTCTAGGCAGTGAAGCAATACAAGACCCTAAGTGCCCTCTAGTGTGCCTAAATGCCTGTTTCTCTTCAATGACCACTGACAATAGTTTAGGGCAGCAACATTCATAACCCAGGCATCTAAAATAAGATGGGATGAACTTAGGCCAGAATCACACAGCAATACTGTGACAGAAATGGGCATTTAAACCTGATTATCTAAGTCACAGTTGACAATAACCTCCTCAAACAGTTTCTACAAAAAGCTTCAAGAGTTTAAAACAGGAAAAAAAACACAACCAAACCCCAAACCTAAAATTTAACACTCAGAAAACTCATTACCTACCTTATATTTTTGTGATTTCCCCAGTACGTTTGCCAATGAAAACATAAGGGAATGATCATTAGGTATTAATTCCAGGGCCTCTCTTCCAACTGCTTCTGCTTGAGCTAGATTGCCTGGAAGCCCATTCAGTGGAAAAAAACCCAAAAAGGGCACATTTTAACACAGCCTTACTAGTTACTTTTCATGCTGCAAGCAAACTGAGTACATGCATTTTTAAAGAAAACCAGATATCATACACATGCAAATGTAAAATGACACAGAATAAGACAATAGAACCCCCCCCCCATTTTGTTTTCAACAGGTAACATCTTCAGAACAACAAAGCACAGATTCAAAAGTTATGTTTGGTCTACAATACAAACATGGCTCCACAATGATGGCATTTCAAATAAGGATCAGAAATTCAATTTATGGGCTGGATTCCAAGTGATGCTTTAAAACCATTTATAGAGTGGCTGGACAGGCAAACAAGAGGCATGCCTCCTTTTAGATAAATACAGAAAAAGCTTTAAGTTTTGCTAGCCACTGAATTATTCATTAAAACATTCAAATATGCTTATACCTGTGTTATCAAGCAATATAATCATATTGTTCCAAGCCAAACTATGCTCTGGTTTCAGAACTGTAGCATTCCTCCATGCATTCAATGCATCTATATGGCGATTCAAATCGGCATACTAAAACCAAAGAAAAAACCCAGTCATTTCACTCTGATTTGTTTTACTTTCCTACCATGCACAAAAGACACTAAAGGGGTGTTCTAAAGAGCTAATCCATTCAAGTAGAACTTGTTTCTAGAGATAAAAATGTGAAATGCAAAAAGAATACTATGGTAGTATGGAAGAGAGAGTGCTATGTACTAATTTTAACCTCCTTTTCTCTGGCACCCAGGCTTGTTTTCACATATGCATGCACCAATAAGATAGGGAAGAAAACCAGCATAGAATCTGAAAATCTACACAAGAGAATAAGTAAATATTTACTTATAATTTCCAAGAATCTAAATGATTTTTTTTTAGGGCATAGTTCTACTGCCTAACAATATATGTATGACTGAAACCAGTCTAATATTGAGAAATGACTAATAATATCTTTTGAACAAAAGACCACAATCTATATTTTTGATTATACCTCTCTGTATGAAAAAATTATGACTACAGAAGGTTGCTATGGAAGGAAGTATGCTGGGAAACCAATAGGAAAAACTACCAAAAATATTAAATCACCCTGAACTACAAATCAAGGAAACCGAGTTAAACTATCAGCATATTTAACAGCACAGAGGATTTTTTTTGTGTGTTATATGCACACACAAACAGATTCCTGTCATAGATGTAATGTATTCAAAAGCACTTACCAAGCGCCCTAAATTGTAGTAACAATCTGGATATTTTTTCCTGTGTTTAATTGCTGTCCAGTAGCTTTGCTCTGCCTCTTCAAACCTTCTTAAACTGTTCTGTACTATTCCTAGATTCATCCATGCAGCAGCAAAATCAGGTCTGGGTAAATGGGGAACAGAAGGAAGAGAGAGAACAATTGAACATTTAGAACACAATATCCTATTGATTATATCATTTCTACTCAGTTGGTGCAAAATGCTGCTTAGCACTGTTCTAAACATACTGTATTTGTACAGCTAAGGACAGCAACTCCTCCGCTTCTTGGAGCTCATTTCTTTCTTTCAGAATATTTCCAAGGTTGTTCATGGCATGTACATATTTAGGATTCAACCTAAAATTTAAAATTTAAGAGATGATTATTACCTATGGAATATGTATTATTATTATATACAAATTGCTAGCTCTGCAATGCTGCAGATCATGAAAATGAATACCTAAGCATTTTCTTCATGTTGAACATGAAAGAAATTTTAGGATCAATCATTAAAGTAGTAAAATTCCTAATACCTTACAGCCTCTCTGTAGTATTTGATTGCAGCACTTTGATTTCCTTTGTCAGCCAGGTTTTTGCCAACATTGTAGTGCACCTGAAAACACAGATGAACATTGTACCAGATGTTACACAGTCAGATATTTTGTGAAGCCAAACTGCTAAAAATTTTTACTTCAAATAAAAACAGTCAGCACCTCCATCATTCACTGCTGTTTTCTGCTGTAGTCAGATACTTAAGACTGGACAATACATATGACAAAGACAGCAAGACAAAATTTAATAAATAAATTAATAAATCAGCTTCTCTGTTCCAGCTAAAGATTATTCACTTCCTGATTTTATAAATGAGGTCACCACACTTTCCCTAAGACTCTTTATATGGAGACCTCCTGCTCTTAATTTCATTTATTTGTCAGATATGTATGAGAAAGCCAGACTCAAATCTACCACAGCAGAATAAACACTACAGCAATGTAAATGTTTATTGAACTTTGCTTTTGCTATAGCATTAACTAGAAGAAACACAACACTAACAGAAAAACTAAGCTACATATCTCAAAACCAAAGGAAAAATAACAAGCACGCACACCATTGTCTTGGGATAAAAATGCATCAAAAAATATTTCTGAAATAAAATTATGTAGCAACATGTTTGAGACCTCGCCTGTTAAAAAAAAAGAGAATGAAGAAAGGATTTAAAGCTTTGAGATACACCTACAGGGAAGAAAACACATCATCTGAACTTATGGCATGGACTGGATAGGAAAAAACATATTTCAGGACAAATCTCTGTTGGAAAGCATCTTGAATCCTACTTTAAGGCAAATCTCAGAAGACTACACTACCTGATCAAAGGGAAGACTCAAGTTTAGAAATAACAGCAAAGTACTGTGAGTACTTAAATCACCCTGAACTACAGATCAAGGAAAGCTGGGACTGTTTAGTCTGGAGAGGAGAAGGCTGCATGGAGACCTTATAGCAGCCTTCCAGTATCTGAAGGGGGCCTAT
>JBAFWW010065748.1:0-27691 GCA_036873685.1 Agapornis canus | reverse complement strand
GGGAAGAAAATAAAGCAAACTGCTGATACACAGCATATCATCCTAGCAATCCCATTTCCTAAGTCATCCCTTTGCACACTTGCATGATTAAAACTGGCTTACTTTGCTTCACCATGAGATGCTAAATAAAGCCAACTCAAACTTTACCCTCTTTACAACTCAATCCAGCAAATGCACACTGATGTCAGAGGGGATTCTTCTATTTTTGGACATTTTACAGATTAAGAGGTTAAATACAGACGTACTGCTCCAGACATATTTCAGATTTAATCAGAAGCAACAGTTATTAATGGCCAGCAGCCTTCAAACTGTCATGTGCACAGCTGGGTTTTAGCTCAGCATTTCTCACTACTAAACCATGCGGCGCAGGAGCAGGAGTGACTCAAGAAAAATACTAAAAGGACCACAGCAATTCCTCTATTCTCTCCACTTATTTTCCTTTATAATAGGACCTCTTGCACACCATCACTGTGTTGCATTTATTCTACAAGCCAAACGGCTTGCTCTAGACCCAGGCATACAGCATGTATGAAATACAGAATCAAGGAAGAGCTCAAGCCCTGAAGTAGTTGGGGAAAAAAAGAGGTGCAGGTATGAGCCAGCCATAGGAAATGCACCCATAACCATTCTTTCCAACAAACGACCTTTGTAGCAAAGAGACAAAATTAGTACAATGACTAACTATGCAATGTCAATCCATAGGACACAGAGGAACATTTTTCACGGTTGTTTTTGGAGATGGAAGGTGCCTAATGTAATAGGAAGAGGTTAGATTTACTGCAGAACTGGGAGTATTTCATCACCGCATTCACTGATGCTTTCTGAATTGGACACAAGTATTCACAGATTATTTGGAAAAAATTATAGGCCAGCAAACCCTATTAAACCCAGGGCACCTATTAAACCTAGTCCACCCTTTTCTGAAGATACTATGTCTGTAGAGGGAGGCCTGGAGAAGGAAACACGGTTCAAACAACAATAAAAGTATAAAAATACTATATGCCAATAAGGACAACAAATAGACAAAAGCATGTGCTCCCAAGTCATGCTAAAGGTTGGGTTTCGTTGTTGTTTTTCTTTTTTTACTGTATCTGCTTGCTGAAAATAACAAAGAGTAAAGTCATTCTGAAAATGACTGCACAGAAACTACTATACAAAGCTTCTCATAATGCAAAATGCCACCTGTATTTCATACTTCCCTATGCTTCAAAAACTTGATTTACTGTTTCATGAAACCTTGCTCCTTGTGCACAATGAGGATGGCCAGTCCAGGCAGCAAGTTATTATTTTTGCCTTGGATGGAAACAAGATATTCCTCTTACTTAACATATAAGGCATCTATATGAAGAAGTTATAGTACTAGACCTACATTGTAAGATACAGAACAAATATACATTTACAAAATTTCTTTTAAAAAAATATCTTAGAATACAGGAAGACGAGAAATACACAAGTGTTAGATAAGTATACAATCAAACAGCTCATCTTCTCACTACTTGGAATTATTCCTCTACTGAATATAGTTGCTTTACAGCTTAAAAAAACCATATTCCAGCTATCAGATAAAATGTTTCTTCAGTGTTTTTCCTCTTTGCTGATAAAAATATTGTTCTGCTTACGCTCAGAAAAGTGTGGGTTGGGGGATTAAACAATACTCTGAATTTTTCCATTCAGAAAACCTGCCTCAATAAGAGCATGCAAATGACAGCCTGGCCATCAAGAAATAGCTAGAGCTTGTCTTTCCATGCTGCCTCTCTCTCTTTACTGTTCATACTGTTTCTTTCTCCTATGCTTATCCCCACACAGGAAATCCTGAAGTCATCAGCACGTGACCAATGGAACTTGCATTCTCACAAGCATAGAAGATCTCAGCATTACTGATGTCTCCTTTTATAGAGCTGCTCTGCAACTTAAAGCCTCAGAAAGCCTCAGATTAGCCTGGCTAATCCAATATGCCCCATAGAGAACTCTGGTAGAATATGCTCCAGAGCCAAATGTAAGGGTGTTTTTACTTCTGGTTTTGTTTTGGTTTCTAAATAACATTGCCATTTAGCAGTAAGAAGCACTGATACTACTGCAGCTCCCCCTTGAAGCATTTTCAGCTAAGCAATTACTGATTATGCAAATATAATTACTGTAGGATTAGATGATCACATTTTCCATACCTTTATTTTCCAGTATTGGAAAATGCCCTGCCTCCTTTCAGTTACCTTTTCCAATTATTACTCTAAGAAAAGCAAGTATCAAGCATTTCTTTCACCTTTCCAAAATGGCTAGAATCAGATAAAAAGCAAGGGGTGATCACTATTCTGACCTAGTCTGATCTGATCCAAGATCTGACACTTGGGAAGGATTTCAAGGGGGAAAATTAAGACTGTCTCCTTCTCTCTTGTTTGTATTCAACTCCATCCTGCTAAATAGGAAACCAAAGACCTTTTAGCATGGTCTGCCTGCTCCACAGATGTCAACAACCAGGACTGGAGAGACCAAAGAGCATAAAAAGAAACTTTACATAGTACCACTCATGCAACTTCCTAACCATGACTACAATACGTTATCTATAATTTACTTTTTGTCTGCAATTGAGAGGCAGTCAGTCATATGTACACTGATGCAAACACATATGGCAGCAGAAGACATGGAGCTGTTGGAGCAAGTCCAGAGGAGGGCCACAAGGAAGATCAGGGGACTGGAGCAGCTCCCATATGAAGACACGCTGGGAAAGCTGGGACTGTCTAGCATGGAGAAGAGAAGGCTGCATGGAGACCTCATAGCAGCCTTACAGTATCTGAAGTGGGGCTACAAGGATGCTGGAAAGGGACTCTTCACTAGGGACTGTAGTGATAGGACAAGGGGTAATGGGTTAAAATTTAAACAGGGGAGGTTTAGATTGGATATAAGGAAGAAATTCTTTAGTGTAAGGGGGGTGGTGAGGCACTGGAATGGGTTGTCCAAGGAAGTTGTGAGTGCTCCTTCCCTGGCAGTGTTCAAGGCAAGTTTGGACGAAGCCTTGGGAGGCATGGTTTATTGTGAGGTGTCCCTGCTTATGGCAGGGGGGTTGGAACTAGATGATCTTAAGGTCCTTTCCAACCATAACTATTCTGTGATTCTATGATACCAAATTAAACTATCGGCATATTTGACCATACAGTGGATTTTGACTCCTGAAAAGAAGACTTTCTGGCAACTAGATCAGAACTCATTAATTAAATCACCTTACTATTTGAAATCAAATTGTATATACTTCATCTGAAACAAACACTTATTGTCATTTCTTCCATACTTTGAAAATCTAATTTAAATCTTTTCAAAGACACTATGCAGGAATTACTTCAGATTGGCATATAAAAAGATAAGTTTGTAATGCATTTAGAAAACCAATTCACCTGCATTCAAAAAAAGATTCTATCTAAATGTCCATTAGAGGAAAAATCCTAATTGTATCTGGCACAATACATGGGATCTATTGATCTACTACACACAGTTATATTTGAACCCGGTTGTTATAGTATTTAATTGTTGAATTCCATCTCTGTATGACTGTGACTGCAGTAACATACCATCAACAAATAAAGTTAAGAAAATTTTCCATGCTTTCCAAAATCAGTGAAAGAGTAGTTTCACTGGTTCTACAGACAGCGAGGATGCTATAAAGCTTACTAGACATACACAAAAGCAGCTCCTCAGGCTGCTAGATATAAAATCACAAACAAATTCAGCATCCTATAAAAGTAGTTCTAGCACACCTCCCAGGAAACAAAATAAAATATCCAGGCACTTCTATTTTACATTCATAAAAATATGACAAGGCCTATGGCAAAGCAGCAACAGAATGGTACTTTTATATCAACACACAGGTAATTCTTAAAGATCAGTTGATGGTGTCAAGAAAAAAAAAGAATAGCATTGTTTTCCCAGGAGTCGTTAAAGTAACATAATATACCTTGAAAGATGTTTCCTAGGACTGAATTCTATTTGTATAACTCTTCCAGAAATTTTTCAGTACACTGATATCATTCTTACCACACTGGATTGCTCTCATTATATATGCTAAAGTTTACAGACTCAGAATTTATTCAGAGCAAATTAGGTTATTAAACCTTGCTGTGTTTCCAGATAAACTGTGGCAAAACAGAAGGAATGATTTCAGATTATGTGTAACCTTTGAGAAGCTTTTTGTTTGTTTTTTAACAAAAATCATAAGCATTACTGAAAAAACCAATAAATTTTATTAAAGACTGGGGACAGAGCATATGCAAAAAATCTTGGTATACACCAGCCACTCAGTCTTTCACCTGTCAACTGTCTTGTGCTAGGAAACAGTCAGCATTTTACTTTCTGATTCTATTCACTCAGTTTTTTAAAAAACATGTACCTTCTTCATATCAATTTCTATCTCAAAAGCATCATCAGCAGCAAGAATATGTCTCATGTAAACAGTTACGTAGATTGCAGAAGCCTGAGAGATACCAATTCTCTCAAGTCAAAACATCAAATGAAATACTAAGTGTACCTGTATATTTTATGAACTGAACTAAATAGACATACTATATTAAAACTGAGAGCAAAACTATTTAAATAAACGATTAGCATTTCTAATGGCGTATTTCTTCTGTTCTTAAATATAGCTTCTGTGTGAAAGTTAACAATGTTTCTATACAATAGCTGAAAATGAAGAGGTCCTTGTTACATGCAGGTTTCCTGATTTTCCCGCAGGTGAATCTGTAGCTCTAGTTATCTTAATGTGGTGGTGATAAGAAGGGAAGAAAAACTAAAACATACCAAAAGAACTCCTCAGCCTGCCATAAACATCCAGTGACAAAACCAGCTTTACAACGGATTATAACATGCCGTAACGCCCTGCTCTTAGAACAGTCAGGAAAGGGTGTTCAGGCACAGACAGTCATTTGAGAGGTGCAGGTGACTTCTGCCATACAGTCCTGCTTCTCATTTCACTGGCCATGACAGGGAGATGCCAAGACCAGCATTTAGCTCTACTCCCCCAAACTAGGCCTACAATAACTATCTGTCCTCTGCTAAGCATGAGGCTGTAAAGCTCCTTGACTTCTACTATGACCCCTGCCTGCACAACATGAGGACATGGGCACTTTCTATATACCAATGTGCAGGAAGAACCTGGGCTTTAAAAAATGAGGGGCCAGTGTGATGATTTCCATTTTATCTCTAGAGATATGGTGGTTCTGCCTTTGACAGATACTGTGCATGCCAGCCTGGGAGGGAGGATTTTCCTTTCCTGATTAAGCACTTAAGAACAGACATAACATTTTGTTATTAAATGATTAAAGATAGATATTAACAGGAAATGACCTATTACATTATGCCTACATGCTCCTTTATCAATCTTAAACAGGTAATTACTTTACAGTAGTTGCGCTAAAAAGAGCTTTCTTAGGATGCATAAACAACACAATATTCTCTCAGGGCAATTAGGTAAAAATACCATAAGGTAGAATCTAGTTGATCTTAACAGGCATGTGTTTTTTAAAGTTAACATAACCATGGCAGCAAAGCCTAGCCAAAGAATTGACTCTGTCTGTTTGCAGTACTTCAGTTGGCCTAAGAACCTAGTATAAACAAGTATATTATACTATGTTAGACACACAGTGCTTGAACTCTTAAATAAGAGTTTAAATGTGCACACACATTTAAATGAGGGAGAAAAATTATATTTTTCTGTACAAAACCAAATTTGCTGTCAAACAGATTTTTTTGATTTTTTTTTTTTACTCAAAGCAGTGTAGGAAGGAATTGAAATGTAGTATCATTTTCCAGGAGGTACACCCCCTCACTTGGAGTACTACTGTTATCAACTCTTTTATTCTCTCTTCCTAGCTGCTTATAATCACTTTTTCAGCAAATATGAACATTTGCTGAGAAGGATGGAAGCAAAGCACAGATGTCAAAATTTGTACAGAAACATGCAGATTCTTCTGTTCAATGCTGGCTTTTTCCATCAAACAATCTTTCCTCTGCTACTGAAATTTTGTTTTCTAAATAATAATAAAGCCTTTCTGAACTTCATGTTTTGTGCGGTTAATGTCTAAAATTTCTTATGTATGACTGTGCTTGTGTAAAAAAACTTACAGCTAAAATGGCATCTGTGTGGCAAAACACTGCAGAGAGCAGCTATAAACATAGCCCACAGCACTTACGGTAAATTCTGCAGAAGATATTTAATACATAGCATAGAAAGAAATTCTCAGCATCTAAAGGAAATGCTGTCTAGATCAGCTTCATGAATCCTTAAACAGCACTAAACCTTGTTCTGTCATCAAGAGGTTTTACAAGCCCTTTTAAAGATAGAAAGTAACCTCAATCTCTGCAGTACATTTTCAGTATTAGTGTAACTTGTCTGACAAACTCGTATCTGTAATAATTACAATCTGCATAAAGCATCAAGTACAAAGTTACTACCCTTAGTATGTCAAGACAGACTGGTTAGTAACACATTCTGTTGGGAAGACCTTAACTTCCTTGTTTATTATTGAAGTTGCTACTGAAATGGTTTTTTAAAAATTATGTTTATGAATTTCTATTCTTTAAGGAAAAGCCAGTAGCCAGGAGAATGCAAAGACTGCATACAGAATATTAACAATTCAAAATCACTTAAATTCACTTAGCCAATATTTTTCTTTTCCTAGATTTGGAATATTTCCCAATGTATTTAACAATGCAATTGTTATTTATTTAGATAATCAGAGGAAGTCATCCAGAAATAAAGACCATTTCTGGATTCTTAAAAACTGATGTGGCTTTCCTAAAAGCTGAGAAAAAGTAATTTGGCACTTCCAAAAAGACAAACAATTCCAACAGCAAGATTGCATTCTTGGGAATACTCTTTAAAATTAAAAAAGAATTTAATGATCTCACCTCAGAAGATGAGGAGCATGACAGCAATGCCTAGAAACAGTGAACAGCAGTAGAACAAGGGCAAAATCTAGGGTGCAGTCTTTCTGGCCTACGTCAGTCATTTAGTCCAAGGTAATGATGAACCACATGCTAAAAGGGACAGTTTCTCCTTCCCAGTTATAAAGGGAGCCTGGCCAACTCCCTCAGATGTAGATGTCTAAAGCTAAGGAGATAAATTCAAGCCAAGAGTCTGATACGGTGAAATAGCATTTTTTCATAGCCTATGATTAGATATTCAAGTGCTTCAGCAAAGCACTCCAGGATAAACTAAGCTTGCAACATAAATACATCAAATGAAAAGATGCCAAACTGGATCCAGTGAGCCTTTTAAACCAGTAGTACTGAAATATTCCAAATTTATAAACTACCTATTTATAAAACCTGTTATGACCAGAAACACATGATCAATGTACCTGGAGAAAACAGTCTCTGTAACTGTTCACAAAATTTGCTTTAGCATAAACAGCACAGGCCTGGTTCTAACTCATACCAGTGTATATAACCACTGAGCTCCAGGAATGAAGTCACATCTATAAAGGTGGTATGAGGAAATGGAATCAGTATTCAGGGACCTTCCATTCAGTGAAGAAAAATACTGCCAAATGTATTAAAAATACATACTGTTTCAGTCTAACAACCTTTGAAACTAACTTGAGTGCAGGACCATTCAAGTTCAAATTTGTGGCATAATCCTGGACATGTTTAACCTGTCCACATCTGTAACATGCTTCTTTATCTCTCTTAAAAAGGAGTAAATAAATAAATAAATAAATAAATCCATATAATATACATAACAAATATAACAAAATATTTTAAATATTTAAAATGAATAATATTTCAAATGTTTTTTAAATATTTAAAACAATTAAAATCTGTACTACAAACTTTTTTTTAAATAAAAATTTCTGTAACTTTGTTATAGTACCTGATTATTTCCACTGAATTTTAAAATCATTGTGCAACACTTAAAGTTGATGCTAAATTTCATTCTGAAGCTAGATGCATTCATCACTCAATGGGATAGATTCACTACTATGTGGGACAGCAGTCTAATTTAATGCAGTTTCCATACCTCTGTCTAAACAGACGTTTAAAGATTAGTCTTTAAATTAGAGAAGGCACTGCTGTAACTACCTTTTACTTAGAATTAAGGTAAGTTTACTCCACGTTGCTCTCAGACAGGCAATTCGGAATTGAAGAGCTGTACTACAGAACACAAACTAGGAGCTGCAGCTTTTGTTGCTATTTGGGGGACACCTGGATAATCTGGCACCCTGGCTACATAAAGGAAATAGAGCATGATCACATTACACATATTAAAGATGTCTAAGAACAAAAAAGAACTATTATCTGTGTTCCATCTTTTGGTCTGCATCAGCCACCCACTGAAATAAACAGGCCAGTCAAAGAAGGTCATGAGGAGTCATTTATAAAGGCAGCCTGCAGTTTCAAGACAACAACAGAAGACCACAATAGAACCTAGACCAAATTTTTACATTTACTTTTGCCAAAATGAAATAAATGTAGCTGAAACCATAAAGAAAAAAAAACAGACTGGTTTTCACACATGGATTCCTTAATGCTGTTGCCTAGGAAAGCTCCCTAGTACTGTGATTTCAACATTACTCCTTCAGCAAAATTTGAATGTGAACCTACAAACTCCTCCCTGTTCACATCACCACGCTTTCCATTTGAGCAAGCTGTCACTAGCAGCACTGCAGCTCAGGCGTGTCTACACAGCCCAGTGTTGACAAACACAAGCTCATTTTCCCTGTACACTCATTGGCTTTGAACCAACTGCATTAGTTCAATAGCTTGCATACAGCTTATCGGCTCAAGCACAGCACTGTGTGAACACAGCTACACAGCTTCCCAGCCAAACATGGCTTGAGTCCAAGGAGCTTGGAGCACAGGCAAAGAGTACGGATCTGTCTAAAGCACTCTTACCATGGCAGATGGATGGAGTTACACACAAAGGAACAGATTGCATTTGCTCCGTTTATAGTATGCACTTGTCATCCAGAAGACAAGATATACTGAGGTCATCATTAAAAAGAAGATGGTTGCCTACCACTGCCACACAATAAAATACAACAGCTCTTTCTCTATGTATTGAAATTTGAGATTGTTGAACTACGTCACCATCTTGCAAGTATTGGCCATATATGTTTTTTACAGCTCACTGCTGCATATTTGTATTCCAGTAGATGCTAGGATTATCATTCTCTTTTTGCAAAGTTGAGCATTCACAAGTTCCTTTCTAAAGTCCGTGTCTTGATCTGTATTGTCTAGATGCCACTCTAGACTGCAGAAATCTAATCTTTTGAGACATCAATGTATTTGTATTGACAAGCCACACATTCCTATTTCAAGGCTCTTCAAAGACAGTTTCTGCTAAATTCAGACATGAGGGCCGTGTGGTATGCTGCAACAGGTTACGCTCTCAGCTGTCAAAGGACTGCTGTGGAGATCACCTCTGTTGGCAAGCTAGATTCAGTCTACTATGCCAAACACTCGTGTTCAGCCCAGTGAAACATCCTACGCAGTCCCACCCTCTTTCCTGTTCTCTTGCTAAATTTTCTGGGAATACTGCAGTTTTCCCTAATGCCCATGTCTGAAGACTCTAGCCCATTCAGCCACTATAAGAAGCGAATATTTTACCCCACACACTGACAATATGCTGCTTTGTTCCCTACCTGTGTTTGCTACATATACCACTGAAAGGCACACAGAAAGGATTGTAAAAATATAGCACAGGCATCACACTGGTGAATATGTTGCTACAACTTACTACAACTTACTTTCCTTTTGATATTTTGTAATAACTTGCAATTACATGCACAACTGTTTTAGTAGATTCTATTAACAGTACATCCAATTTGACTTGATGTTTTCCCTGAAGTTTATTCCCTCTTCTCTCTCCCCTCTCTTTTCTTACCCCCAAGTTCTGAATTACAATATTGTAATTTGCACTGTCTGGTATTTTGACAATGCTCCTACTGTAATTTAGGTGACCAACCTGTCAATGTCATATTCCTACACCAATAAAAACCGTGAGCGACACTATATATTAACCATGCACAATGACTCCTCTATCCCAAATCTCAAAACACTTAAAAAGAGATTAAAGTCCACACAAGTCACTTACTTTTGCATTCAGAGGGCACACAGAGAGTGCACTCCTAAAAAGCTGTTCTTCCGACCTCCACTGACTGCTGCGGAGTGCACAGCGCATAACATTTATCAACAAGATTCCAAGAACTGCCACAGCAAGAATTTTCTTAAGGAAAGAGAGACAAGTTAAGAAAGAAACCATTCATCTGAAGCACTTCATCATCAACTTCACTGATTATTTCGATGGTACCTTTTTCTTGGCTTGCTTACTCAAGAGACTAAATCCATATGTAAACAGAATACAGTATCCAATACTGGGGAGGTAGATAACTCTCTCTGCAATAACAAATCCCACTCGGAAGAACAGATTACTTGCAGGAAGAAAAGGGATAATAAGAAATCCAAGTCCCAGTGTAAGAATTCTGCAAACAAGAAACAGATTCTTAAATTAACCACAAATCTTAACAAAAGTACCTTTTCCATTTAACATATAAACATTATTTAAATGTTGTAGAAGGACATGCATATGGCATTCAAATACAGCTTTTGGGAGCTGCTAACAAAACATGAATTTACATGAGGTTTTGACGCTTCCATCAGGCACTGTTAAAAATCCTAGGTGTAATTTCCAGAAAGCAATGTTCATGCTTCCAGGCCAGAAAATAGCCCAATTACACATTAATTACATAATTCCTATTTAAAATACACAGGCAGGAAATGTAATGGTAAAAGCTACATGTCTATTTTTGGAACTAGTAAGCCAGTAAGAGGGGAAAAAAATATAGCTTGCTGTTAAAAGAAGCAGCTTAGCATCCTACTTTGAAAGTGTTTTCTTTCCTAATAAATACATTAATAGTAGAATCCATTGTGGTTAACCACTTGAAAATTAGTAATCTATGCTGTTTCCACAGCAGTCTGTCTTCTTTGCCTTAGGTATCTATTTTAGGATGAGTAATCTTCAGCAGCTAAATCTTGATGGACTATACAGAGCTTAAACAACTTAGACTAGGTACCTTACTTTTAGAGAGATGATATGAGTGAGTAAGAACCCTAGATCTGTGTCAGGTGTTTGTTATAAAGGCCACATGGATGGTTTTCTACTCTAATTTATTACAAATAAATCTCTAAATTGTAATGTAGATGTGTCCTTTTACTCTCTTATCACCCCCAAAAGTCCTAGGCCTTCACTATACTTTTTTCTTCACTTTTTACTAAAAACTGTTCAGCAATATAGGATCAGTGAGTGCATTTTTACTAGAAAGACTTGTAGGAGGGCCACAAAGATGATGGGCTGGAGCACATTTCCTGTGGAGACAGGCTGAGGCAGTTTGGCTTGTTCAGCCAGGAGAAGAGAAGGCTCTAGATACCTTAGAGCAGCCTTCCAGTATCTAAAGGGGCCTAACAAGAAACCTGGAGAGGGACTTCTTACAAGAGCAAGTAGTGATGGAAAAAGAGGTAATGGCTTTAAATGGAAAGAGGGTAAATTTAAATTAGATGTAGGAAGACGTTCTTTACTATGAGGCTGGTGAGATACTGGAACAAGCTGCCCAGAAGTTGTGTATGCCCCATCCCTGTAAGTGTTCAAGCCAAGGATGAATGGGTCTTTGAGCAACCTGGTCTAGTGGATAACCTTTAAGTCCCATACCCCAAACTGTTCTATGATTCTATGATTCTATGACTGACTTGTTTAAAAAATTTAAAGAACTTGGAAATTAACCATACATGAAATTCATGGGAACAGAATGTGAAAGTTAAACAGAAGCCCTTAGTGCGATAGAACAGTTTATGATAATTTTTTAGTTCCTTTGGGTAAAGTACAAGTACTTTCCTCAGTACATACTGTGGATCAGCATTTTACTTTTTAATGCATGGCCATGGCCAGCATTTCTACCTCTTATCAAGGCACATCTCTCATTATTAGGAGAAGATTAAAAGAGATGATGACTCATAAGAAGTAGGGACAAAAACATAACATACATCATTTCCTACTCTGTTCTGAGCACATACTACTTTCTACCACCTACAGTGTTAAGGATCTCAAAATGCCGTTTCAGGAAAAAATAAAGTAGCCATGCATACCTCCTCCTCCAACTCTGTTTCCTAGTAGTCTGTGTACACTGATGAGCCCAAATTGGGATAAAACTGTAATGACAGCTATAAATATTTATTTGAACTGCATTTGCTAGACACTGGTTCCACTGAATTGTTAAAATTATCAATAGTGGATTTAACAAAATAATACTGTACTTAAGTTGGCCAGGCATTTAAAATTCATTGCTGTCTCTTACCTTCTCTTATGGCTGTCTTCTGAGCACAGAGCTTGGCATATCAGACCAATTAGGCAGAACCAAAGTGCTGCAAGTGCAATTATCCTCCAGTCGCTGACAGATTTAATGAGGGGTATGCAGCCCATTGACCAATCAAAACACAGCCACCAGGGACACAACAGTAACCATGCATTCAACGAATAGTAGTAATTATAGTTTATAGCCTGTCAGTCAGAAAGAAAACAAACATTTATTTGATACTAAACTTAAGGGGCAGGGGGGCAACTTTATTTCTTCTCACTGTCATTTCCCTTATGACAAAATATACCTTATACAATAAAGAGATCTTAAACTCCGTTAGTCTACAACTAATTACATATCCACTTATTTTACAGCTGTGAAATTAAATTTTAATTTTTTTTTTAATCATAGCTATGTGGCTCTGCTATTCAGAACTGGCAAATGCAATTTTGTGCTGTCCAACCAATATCCACATGTAAAAAGAATAATTTCCCACAATAGGAGCAAATGTCAAGAGAAAGCACCCACTGTCTTCACCCATCATTCTCCATCTCCAGAAAGAGCCCTAATGCAGCCAGACAAGACATACTCCAAATGTACCAGACCAGAACTTTATGCTATTTTCCTCAATTGTGAAAGAACAGTTGAAAAGTCAAACACAGTATGTAGAGAAAGGAGGAAAATCAGCAAAAGCTAAATCCTTGTATGGATGGGAAAAATAGCAAGTAAATGGAAATGTACTTCCATGTGTGCATTGCATGCTAAATTAAATGCAAAGAATATACAAGGTACACTATTAAAAAGATGCAGAAAATCATCACAGCAGCACAACTGATGGTGACACATCGCACATCTTTAAGTGTAAAGACTGCCCTCTTTATTGTTTGTTTGAAGCACAGAAAATAAAATTCAATTTGATGACAAAGACAAATGTGAGCTGGCCAGAAAAAAGCAACTTTATAACTTACTCTCACAAACAGACTGTCAGCAAATGAAGCAGGGTTGTCTACTTCAGTGAAAGCCGGTGGCCCTGTGCCCATAATCCTCCACCGTATATAAAGTATACTGGCCCCTCCAGACATCAGAAGAGTTATCCTGAAAAGCAGCCCCTTCTTTAATAGCCCAGCATTCTACAGGGAAGAAAGAAAGACTGAAAAAATAAACTCTGATAAAAACCATTATTCGTTATCTTCTCCATTACATTCTCATCCTTTTGGTCACTACCTCAGAAAGAAGAGGCTATTCCTGGGATTTTTTGCTATTAGAGTTGACATTTTTATTATTTTTGAAGTTAGTAGAAAGCTCTCAAACTTTACTATGCTTTCATGGATGAACTGAAAAATATTTTTGGTAGCATTTTCATTTCCTTCTCAATCAGAAAACTTTTTTATTCAAGAAGTTTCTCTTCTACAAATCCTCAGTAACTAACTAAAGCTGATGTAATTTTAAGAGAAATTTCTGTTAAGAAATTTGAAAAGAAAATGGCCTTTAGGATATAGCATATTTAATTCTTCTAGCTTTTCTTTTTAAAATGGATGTAGATGAGGCAGTTAGTGACATGGTTTAGAGGTGGTCTTGGCAGTCCTGTGGTAGAGGTTGGACTTGATGATCTTAAAGGTCTTTTCCAATCTAGCTGATTCTATGATTCTGTGATTTTATGATTACTTTGGTAACTTTGCTTTGAATAGGTATATCCAGTTGACTATCACTGTCACACAAAGTTTTTGTCCACTTAAATCTCTCTGCAGGTAAAATTACACACGTATCACAGGAAAACTACACGGTTAGAAAGCAGGAGGAATTAGAAACTAAAATTTTCACAATCGCTACTGTGACTAAAAAGCTAATGATAGGCATAAATGGAAAGAAAAACACTGTATACTGTAGAGATATTTTAAGCTTCACCAGTAAGTACTGGACACAGAATAATCAGTAATTATAGTGATAGCCTTGTCATAGCTTTGAGATGCAAATCCAAGCCTCCAGCATGCTATCCAGACAGCAAAGATAATTCAGGAAAAGTTAAGGTGAAAACAGTATTCAGATGGGTTTTTCGTATTTGTAGTTGACAATAGAGTCATCATAAAATATTCAGCTGAATATGTAAGGACAAAGAAGTTTGCAATGCTGATTTTACATGAAGTTAGCCTTTGTGCTCAGATGGTTACTTCCAACTTACACATCTCAGTAACCAAAGTCACTACAATGAGTATTATAAGAAAACCTTTTCTATAAAACTGCTTTTGGAAGAGAATTGTACTACAAAGGAAAACCATGCAGTGACAATTTATAACTGCCTTATGATGGATTAACTACACAAAACCTCTTATCCCAGGCTTCGTTTAACAGTACATGCAGCTTCTTAAAAGCCAGATTTCACAAACTGCCACAAAAACCTCTTAGTAGGCAGAATTTTAAGTGTTTTTTTTTTATTGTCTTTGATTCAGAGTTAACTAAAATCTAGCATGAAACTGAAACCTGTTTTAATAGAGAAGAAAAAAAATCAGTAAGAAAAAAAATCAGCAAGTATGAGAATTTAAAATCTGCCTTTCAACAAAACAAAAAGTCTTAGATACACTTCTATTAAAAAAGAACAGATTTTTGTAAGTGGCAGGAGGCAAAATTAATTGATTCTATTGAAAGAGGAAGAAAAAGGCTATGTAGTGTTTTCTTTACCCAGACAGAATTGTTTAAAAGCCACAAACTGGAAACAAAACACTTTCAGCTCTCCATGCTTAAAGAGTAATCCTCCAAAATGTTTGATGCTGACACATTTCACAGAATCATAGAGTAGACTGGGTTGGAAGGGACCTAACATCATCTAGCCCAACCCCTTGCCATTGACAGGGACATCTTCCACTAGATCAGGTTGCTCAAAGCCCTGTCAAACCTGGCTTTGAACACTTCTCCAGGCCATCTATTCCAGTGTCTCACCACCCTCATTGTAAAGAATTTATTACTGGTCAAACAGTGGAATAGGCTTCCTAGAGAGGTGTCAATGACCCAAGCCTGTCAGTGTTCAACAGACATTTGGTCAATGCTCTCAATAACATGATTTAACTTTTAGTCAGCCCTGAAGTGGTCAGGCAGGCAGCTGGACTATAGATGACCAATCTAGATCCCTTCCAACTGAAAATAATTCTATCCCATTCAATCTAGATATGCCCTCTTTCAGTTTAAAACCACTGCCCCTTATCCTACCACTACATGTACTGGTAAAAAAATATGTCTCCATTTTTTATATAAGCCTCTTTTAAGTATACTAAAGAGCTGCAATAAGGTCTTTCTGGAGGTTTCTCCAAGCTGAACAACCCCAACTCTGTCAGCCTTTCTTCATAGGAGGGGTGCTTCATCCCTCTGACAATTTTGTTGCCTTTCTCTGGATATGCTGTAACAGGTCCATGTCTTTTACCCACACCAGAAATGGATCTGGAGGATCTCACAAGAGCAGAGAGTCAGAATCACCTACTTTGACCTACTGGCCACATTTGTTTTTATGCAGTCCAGGACACAGCTGGCTTTCTAGGGTGCAAGCACACATTTCAGGCTCATATCCAATTTCTTCTTCCACCAGGAGTCACCAAGTTCTTCTCCACAGGACTGCTTCTAATCCATACCCCAGTCTGTACTGATACCGGGGATTGGCCAACTCATGTGCAGAACCCTTGCACTTGGCCTTGAAGACCTTAATGAGGTTTCACATGAACTCAAGCTTGCCAAGGTCCATCTGGATGACACCCATTCCTGCAACTGCACCATTCAGTTTGGTGTCATCTGTACTCAATTCCACTATGTCATTGATGAAGATACTGAATAGTAGTGGCCTAAATGTGAACTCTTTCCACTTGGGCATTGAACAGTTGACTGCAATTCTTTGGATGTGGACATTCAGCAAATTCCTTATCCATGTAACAGTCAATCAAACATGTACCTCTCAATTTTAGCAGCAAAATGTGGTGGACCATATCAGAGGCCTTAAACAAATCCAGGTAGATGACATCAGCAGCTCTTCTCTTGTACACCGATGCAGTCACTCCATCATAGAAGGCCACCAGATTATTCAGGAACAATCTACCCTTGGTGAAGCCATACTGCCTCTCTCTAATTACCCCCATCTTTCATACAGTTTGACATAACTTCCAGGAGGATCAGCTCATGATCTCACCGGGCAGTGATGTGAGGCTGACTGGCCACTTATTCCCAGGGTCATCCTTATTACCTTTTATTTCCATCACTTTAAGTTTGAACTGACTCTGCTTTAATCTGCCACAGCTCTAGACTCTCTCCTTGTCATATGCTTGTTAACATTACTCATTATATAGCAAAATTCTACTGCATACTTAATTTGCTGCCCAAAATACTCCTGAACACCTCAGCTGTCCTTGGTCAAATCTACTGCTTCAGTTCCAGAGAATACATTTGCACCGATTTCCCTATGAAGCTCCTCACTTACTCTTTACAAAGGAATTTAAAAGCCCCATAGGACTTCTGCTACTCAGAAACATAAGGAAGACTTCCCTGCAGTGAAACCACTGATTGTAGCAAAGTACAATGAATACTCCTTTGTCTTGCTGAACCTTGGATGGGAGAAGCAAATGATTTAGCTGTTGAACAGCTAGTGTGCTGTTAGTCTATTTGGCTGCTATCATTCACCTGGGGCTGACTCTTTCTGCAGTTTGCTTGCCAGTGCAAATACTAGATGCCAGACACCATGAGCCAATACTAGTGATATCAACAAAAGTCAGAAATTTTATCTTTATTTGATCAGAGCTTACATATACATATATATTTTTAAGCTACTAGGAATTGTCTTCTGTTTGGTAATTTGTATTCTGAAAAAAAAAACAAACAAACCCAGTGTAGTAAGGTGACATGTTTTAGTGTGAGGTGTCCCTGCCCATGGTGGGAGGGTTGGAACTAGATGATCTTAAGGTCCTTTCCAACCCTAACTATTTGATGATTCTATGATTCGCAGAATACCAAACCAGGATGATAGGAGAAGAAACACTGAAGCATATGAAATTTCTGGAGATGAAATAGTTCCTTACTATGTCTTATAATCAGTAAAGGAAACCCACAGTATCACTCCAAATAAAAGTTTTTGAAAGCTAAAAGGTACGATATTATATTGGGACTTTCTCTATTACTTTATAATTTATTATTTATGAAGAGAGTGAGTTCTTATGCAACTGTAAACTGTTTCAGATAACTTAATTCCATCAATAAAATGTATAATTTTAGCCTTCTCATGTACATACATGGATTGTGTGTAAACATAGCCACAAAAACCTCTTATGAGTCTAAACTAAGGAACATTACTGAGACTGGTAATCACTATCAAAAATTAAGACCCCATCAAGCCTATATTTATTTTGTTTGCCTATTTCAAACCTAATTTAAAAGCAATCACCTTTTAAAGCAAAGCAAAGAATCGTTTGTTCATGGACAGAGTAAGCTCTGTACTTAATGGATAGCATTACTTGATGGCTTGAAATACCTGCAATGCAGCTAGGTAACATACCTTTTCCTCTTCAGGCATTGGTACATCAGTGTTATTTTGCCAGACTTTAACAGCAATTTTAAAATCACCATTAGCATGACTAATTTTGTCATTTTCTGCTATATCATCTGATTTGAACTTGTTGTAAACATATTATTTGCATATTTAGTAGAATGTTTCAGCATGAGAAGTAATAGAACATGTTTCATGAATGGCTGCTCTTTAGAGACTTATGCCAGCGGCTGTTGTCTAACAACAACAAAACCAGCAAAATGGTCTTTCTGTACTCATGATCCATTTAACAGCACATAGAAGAAAAAAAAAAGCTGATTTTTTTTTCACTGCTCCTTAATGTTTTAGCTGCAGATCTTGGATTAAAATCCAGGATGGCTTATTTCCAGCCTCATGACCAGTACAGCAGAGCAGATTTTACTTTTATTTTATGGCAGCATGGTTGTTATTCAAAACCAAAAGCTCTTAATAGACTTACAATTATAATTAACATTTATTCAATCCTTCATCTTTGCTGACAAGAGACTTGAAAATCATTTTTTGTTGACAATTATTATACTGTAATAGCTCATGTTTTTTAGGAAGTCCTGTACAAAACAATCCCATGAAGAAAATTAACATAAACCATAAAATAAAATACAATCCTGCACTTATTTCTAATATTAGCCAATAAGATTTAATGGAGAGTGATTCACAGGTCATGCTAGGAAACATATATTTTATAGAAGAACTTAAAAGCTTCTCTGAAAGATAAATGGGAAGAAAAACCTCTACAGTTTCTACTTCCTCTTACAAATATTGAATGCTATATTCTTTATTCAAGCACCTTTATTCAAACATTATGAAGAGTTCAGGTTTTAAAAATTAGGATAAAGTAGAATATGTCAGTTGACCTCTTGCTTTGGTGAATTTAGAATCCAATTATTTTTCTATTTAAACATTTTTCAATTTTTGATTTTATAAAGAAAAAAAATGACCAAATTTTTTTTTCAAATTTAAAAAAAAAAAAAAAAAATAAAAAAAAATCAGCAGAATTAAATAAAAGGACTAAATAAAATACAGACAATCATATCTTACAAAAGCTTATCAATGTATGCAGTTACAAAGTGTTTACCATTAAAGTGAAGTCTTTATTTTCTAATGGTTGTTTCAAGTACTATGAATGAAAGACAGTGAGAAGTATCCCAAGAACTTTGTGAGACTGAAAATCCAAACAATAAAACAGTAGATAAATTCAATGGGGGTAAAAGTATCATACTACAGCAAAAGCAATCCTTTGAATTTATATCAATGGGCTGTAAGCTGACTTGGCAGGAGAGAGACAGTGAGTGATGATAAGCAGTTATATCAACTCTGTCCTCTTTAGCAGAGAAAAATTCATATCTTAAAGAAGGAGCTAAAAGTGAACAAAACCCTCATAATTTTGCTCATGGTTTATCCACATGAAAACCACATGCAACTGTGGGTCCTCTGCAAAGCAGATAAAAACGCAAAAGCAAAACAAGTACGATAAGAGTATATAACAGTTAAAATATGAAAAATTATCAAATAGACTTGGATTTTTCTTTTACGAAACATGATGCAGAACTTTGACAGCAGTCTACAAAATCATGGCTCTCATGCAAAGCTGGAAAAGCTGTTGATGGCTTATTGTTCCTTGTAAGACTGAAAAAACATCAAAACAAGCAAGTGTGAGGCCAGATGCAAAATGAAGGACAGTAGTTTTCATGCTTACAGTGACAGATCTGAAAAAAGTCTTTGTCAAAGGATATTCATAGAATCATAGAATAGTTAGGGTTGGAAAGGACCTTAAGATCATCTAGTTCCAATCCCCCTGCCATAAGCAAGGACACCTCACACTAAACCATGCCACACAAGGCTTCGTCAAGTTCCCCACTGTGCTGCTTACTGTGGGCCAGGGAGAGGGTTTTGGTGTCAAACAGCCCAGATCCTGGTGGGATCTGTCAAGGAAAGCATGCAAGAAGAGAGGGGAGGTGATGCTGTATGTCTGCCTGGGTTGCAAACACAATACCCAGCCATAGCAAACTAACTATATACAACAGATCTTGCTTCACTGTGTGCTGTTTGTTACCTTCAAGGTCGTGTTGCCATCATTGTCAGCAGCTCTGATGAAAGCAGTGCACATAGGCATTGTGTGAAGAATGCCACAGACAGGCTAAAAATAGGGAGACAAATAGAAGTATGAGGAAATGGAGTGAAAGGTAAGGCTCTGTCAGCTGTGCAGGAGCCTGAAACCCTGCAGATGATCAGGGAATAAAAATAAGCAAGAAACACTGGCTTCATGACTCATATTCTGGCGCTTGGAAACACTACTGGAGTTTCCCACCCAGTTCAATCTATGGGCAACTGCTGCAGCAGGAACAAGGTCCCTGTAAGCCACTTGTAGCCTTTGGGTTAGCACCAACAGCAGGTGACGTGGAGCAGGTTAAAGGTCTTCAGGCAATTTGGGGGGGCTGATGCTCTCCATCCTTTCAATAGGGGTATGTATACCTGTGCTTGCCTTAGGAGCTGGTCATCTGGCAGCTTCTTGCCCCTCTGAAAGGGTTCTGATACCCACAAAGGCAGGAGAGAGCAGCAAGACAGCTACAGCTTACCCCAGTCCTGTTTTCCAGACAGAGAAAATGAAGGGATATGACATCCAGAAGGGTCTGGGACAGGCAACATCCATCCTGCACCATATGCCCTACCTCTGCAGAGGACAAGGCTGGACACTGAGCTGTGAGTGCTGAAGGAGCACAGCAGGAAAGTGGGTCCTTATGGGTGCTACCTCCAGCTATCACTGCCCCTCACACATGGCACTGGTAGGATCAGACACTCCAATACCCAGCCTCCCTCTACAAACCCCTTATCACTTGACTGCCTCCCTCAAGCTCATCCATCCTGTGTTATTCACTAGTACTACGGCTTGGGAAACAGTTGCTGTGTTCCAGAGGGGTGTGTTGAGTCTGACACAAATGGGCTGCCCTGGTCATTTCGTAAAGGCAGACAGGAGAGGGCAGGAGCTTACAAACACACACAACCAGATTTACCGATTAGCACATGGCTCCGATTTCCTCCAGTGCTTCCAGAAAAGCAATAGGCAACATAAACAAAAGGATTACTCAGAATTCAAAAGCAAATGGGATTTGTGACCCATTTTATTAACTGAGGACTGGGGAAAGCTCTACAGAGATTGAGAGCACCGCCAGCAGGTCACCAAACCAATTAGTAAGAGCTCACAGATCACAGAGCTAGATATATGCATACATCAAGATAACTTTCTATTTGCCTGCAGAAGGAGGACGCTGGCTGAGCCATGCTCCCAACCCCATGTGCTTTCTCTATGTGCCCATTAAACCTGGATTATATCTAGTTACTTTCCCCAATAATTTGCTTCCCCCACAGGTTTAATGCCATGGAATAACATCTGGGAGGGTAAAACCTGAAAGGAGAGATGTAATGGCCATAATTACTTTGATCAATGAAAGAGAGCACAATGCAGACAGGCAGCACATTGTGGGAGCAGGCCAGCAGCACATGTTCACCCCTGACATCCCTCTTCCCAACAGCAGCACCAGCCTATGCCTTGCTCCAACATCCCCAGCTTTCCTCTGCCCTGATGCTTGAGAGGGACTGCAGCCCTTAGACACAAGATGATCTGCCTCAGACATCAGCTTTCACCTCCACCTCCAGCACAGATCAGTTTAAGGTGAACACTGATAGCTGTAAAAACTTATCTTAAACTTTTGCCTCAGTCCATTATGAGACTGAATGTTCATGGTAGCCAGGGAACAGGCCAGCTCCTGCTAGTACAGTCCTGTTTCTGGAGGAGGCTGTGATGCCAAGTCTTAAAGCCCTGTGTACACTGCATAAAGGCTTTATTGCATTGCCTAGGTTTTAAAGAAGCTTCATTTTAATGTTTCTGAATAATCCTTCACATTTTGATTGAGGAATGCCCCTGGGTCTCCCAGCATTGCCTATGAAGTCCTGCCAAAGGATTTTATACCTCCCAAAAGATCTGTTTGTGAAAAGTAGCAAAGCAGTAGTTAGAACTACCTGAAGGAGTTTCCTGCTGTCAGCACTTTGTACTGCTCTCACAAATTCCTGGATTTGCTTTTTGAGGGCTTGAAGTTAAGGATCAGGTATGATCAGCAAAGCTTCTGGAGCAGTTTTACCCTGAATTCCAGTTTCACAGTAGCACCCCTTCTTTTATATCCATCTTACCTTTGCAGAGATTCACTCAAGAGTTCCTTTCTGCCTGTCCCGTGTCCTTCCAACACGCTGGTTATGTCAAAACACAGGGGTGATTCCACAAACGGGAGGAAAAAGATGTCCTCAAAACTAAAGAGGCTTAACCCACTCCTATCACTGCTGACCTCAACCACATTTGCTGTGTGTCTCTGGGCTGCCATGGGCAATGCTCCCCATGCTGCATCCCCTGCAAGCAGCTGAGAGCGGCAGGAACAGGAAGCACTTGCAAGAAACCCCAGTCACTGCCTGAAAGACTTCCTCCAAAGAGACAGATCCCTTCCAACACAAGCATGGGGATGTGAACAGAACAAAAGCAAAGTGACTGATGCTGTTGGACACACCTTATCCTCCGGAACAGGGAGTGAGCCCACAGGCAGCAGAACTCCTTCCCTCCCTGCACCAGAACAGAGCTCTGTGCTCTAACAAGCTCAGGGCTGTGTTTGGGAGCAAAGCATCTTTCCTCCTCCCAATTTCCAGAGAGCAGGAAGCAGCATAGCCCGTGGCTCCAATGGCCTCCCCTGGCTCTGTGTGTGTTTATCTTCCCAATGTTGAAGCCTTTGGCTGTTTGGAGCCAGCCAGGAGGAGCAGCAAACAGCAGCTTCCTATTACATTAGAAAGCATGCAGTTCTGAACAGTTCACAGTGTATCACAAAACACATTAGCAGGGTTCTGCTTAGGAGCACCAATTGCCAACCCTCCCAGACAGGAAGGGATATCAGCTAGGAAATGTACTTTGTAGGACAAGTAGAGGAAAGCTGGATCAGTGAAGCTGGAAAGTGGTTTTGTCAGGACTTGTTTTCTCTCCTTCACTGGAGGGGTGTGCTAGCATCAATTTGTCACAAAGAAAACCTTCATCTCTCTTCTAACATTGCTTAAGCAATGGTTTAGATGCTGGTGTTTTAAACTGCAACTGCACCTTCAATTTGTTTCTGCTCTTGGAGGCTTTTAGGAATAGCTGCTGGACTGCATCACACCAGGGAAAGGTCATCTTGATATGCCTCCTTCCCCCTGGAGGGGAAAAGGATCTGGCTTTTGTTTATCACCCACATGAACAGAAGTATCCTGTGCTGAAAGTCTTTGAGGAGCAGAAACTTCCCTCAGTCTGACTGCTCTCCAGCTTCCCCTCAATATGCAGACCCAGGGGAAGATGGTGCTATCCTTCCAGTAGTTACCAGCAAAATATAACCCACCAGCCTGCCTGATGAGACTTCTGCAAGGAGTATGGGTATAGGTTTGGCCTGCAGCCACCAAGTTCTCAAAGGAAAATAACAGCCTCAATACATCTTCTCCCTCTCAGGCTAAGAGGAGGGAACAGGCCACACAGAACTGAGCAAAAGCACCTGAAGTGCAAGATCCAGGACTGATGGCTGCAAATGGCCAAGGGCTTTTCGAAAAGGGCCTGTTCCTATGCAGGCTGAGAGCAGGAATTTGTGGTTTAGGTAATGAGAAAACAATTTCAGCTTCCATAAAAGACCAAGCCTTTCACGCATCTGCTATAGGTTAAGAACAAAGGCCACAGAGGCTGTTGATTCTGACCTTTCCACTGCTGAAGGGAGCTACATCTCACTCAGCACAGAGAATGCCCAAAGCCTCATCACTCAAGTAAGTCAGAGGGCAAGAACTGCCTGGGTTTGAAGATCAGCAAGCTCTCACTGCAGCCTTTTCTCTCTTTTGTGCTCCTGGTTTTGAGAACGATTGAACAGCATTTTGTATGCTTTGAAAGCTCTGTTCCCACTACCCAAAACCTGCCTTTGGCATGGGAAACAGGTCAGAGACCTTGGAAAAGGGCATGCACTAAGCCTTTGCCCACAAAGCTCTGCTCAGGGGCTGTGTGCTACAGAGGCAGCAACAGGCTGATACAGAGGGAAAGAGAAAAGCCTAATCAAGGCTGACTGCACCCATGGCTCCCTAGGCTGATGAGGAGAAAGACTCACCTCTCCCTTCTGCAGGGGCTTTCAGTGCTGGAGAAAGCAATAGCATCCCATTCAGCAATGCTGATCTCAGGCAGCAGCCAAAGCATCTGCAGTTTTTCAGGCACATATTCACATTAATTTCCTCTTTTCAAGTGCTCTTTGTTGCAGATAAAGCCTCCTGGAAGGGTGCTTCAAGAAACCAAGTTTTGTTTTGTTGGTAATTTATTGTAAGCCTGCACCTCCCAAAGTGCCCAGCATTAGAAAATAGAAGGCTGCTGTCATACCCCCAACCCCAATGACTTGTGGCATGATTAAGGATAGCTTTAATTTGAGGCCTGCAGCTCAACAGTTCCCAAAGGATTGATAAAATACATATAGCAATTTCCAGTTCCACCTCTGGAAGCTGAACTCTCTCCCAGTGATTAACGATGGCTATTTCCTCCCTCTCTCCTTGCCACTGATTCTCTATAAGGTCCAGCCAGCCCTGCGCCCACTGTCCAACCACCAAACAGCAACATTTACAACCAGGAAAAACCCTCCAAGAAACAGACAGCACCATATAAGCCCAGGATAGATCTTCTAATAAAGAAATTGGGGTAATAGTGTCAGGCCACCTGAGGCAGACCCAGCTGGCCTGGGTTAGCAGTGCTGGCCTAATGCACCATAAGAAATCCCCAGAGCCACCCCTGGCCTTGCCCCCAAGAGGCAGCAAATGCCAGAGCAGCCTTCCCAAGCCAGGAAAAACTACCTTCCCAGCCCAGACTGTTGCTGCCCAAGTGTTACCCTCCTTCAGTGTCTGTTATTATAGCTTGAGGCTCAAGAGGAAGGCAATGTGGGTGGAAAAGCAGCACTCAGCTGAAGAAAGAGCTGCTGCCTATTCCTCATGCATCTGTGTGCTCCATAGCCTTGTATCATGGGCTCTAGGCCAGAGGCAGCTCCAACACAGATTAAACATTAACAAACTGTGAATACCCCAGCTTCCATCTCTCCCCAGAAACCCACCTTTCTCAGCCTTGTGTTCCCCCCTTGACATACAAATAACCCCCAATGCTGCTCTTAAAGACCAGGTACCAGAGACAAGCATTAGCCACCGCACAGAAGAAACCATTTGAGTCTGAGACTATGATAGAAGCCTAGAGAGGAAAGCAAGCCCCCTGGGTGAGAAAGCCCCAGGGAATCACACGCTTGGGAGAGGAAAAGATCACAACACGCATTTCCAGCAGAGGTGGAGGAGGAGGATTCAACAAGAGCACAGAATTCCCTCAGGAGAACTTCCCTTCCAAGTAGAAGTTTTAATATTTATTCAGTACAGGCCTGGTGAAGAGAAGTGGCAAATAAGGCAAAGGCAAATTATCCTCCAGAGCCCACATTAACATCTCATACACACAGACCATGCAAAGCAGCAGCTGTGCTTCTCCCTGGAGTTGCATCCCACATCCTCCCCATCTGCTGGAGCACAGCCCATCCCTTACAAGTCCAGAAGGAATCGATTGACTTTCTTCAGGTACTCTGGCTTCAAGTAATCTCCCAGTTCATCCTTAGTGACCCACAGGTAATTCCCCTTCTTCTCTGCTTGGGACAAGTCACTGCTCTGGAGGAAGGCTTTGAAGAAGAATACCTTAGCTCCCACATTATCTTCAGTCCTGATGGCCCTGGGGAATTTATACTTGTAAATCCCATATGGAGCATTCCCCAGGACTTTGGCTTCAATGTGGTCTCCTGCAAGATCCCAGCAATGCAAGAAAAAGAAAACAAGAGGTAAGAACACAATGTAATAGTAACTGCTCTCCTGTTGTAACAAAAGGCAGCGTAAGCCACTCTGTGTGCCTGGTTCAGACAGACTGCTCCCTCTCAGCTGAAACAGCGCCAACTGTAAACCTCTTCTCATGACAAAACCAAGCTTGTCTGGAGTCCAGCAAGTCCTCCCAGAGTGAGAGGGAGGGAACTGAGCTTTGTCAACCCACAGGGAAAAGCAAGGACATGAGTTTGCATGAGTTTGCCATCAGTCATCTGCCACAGGGTGACAAGAGGGAAAGAGAAGCCATAAACCCGAAGCAAGCCACAGAGCATCACCAGACTGCCCCTGCAACATCAGTGAGAGCCAGACCCAGTGAGGGCTGGTGGCAGGCAGAGATCCTTTCAGCCCTATCAGCTCTCTGCACACTGCGGTTGCTCTGTGACAGTAGGCACTTACAGAGCCGGGATCACAACTCTTGTCACAAAGCCCATCCCATTGAGCTCCATCCCTCTGCTACAGAATACATTTTCCCAGCAGATGGGAGGTGATTTCACTCCAGCTGATGGCAAAATCCCCTCAGACAGGGCACAAGAAGGAAACCACTGGGACAAAGTGAAGGGAGGGCTGGGCGCAGGGCAAACTACACACCCAAGAAGGTAGCCATGGCTCGCTCAGCTGTGCTTCGCAGCGTCTCCCCAGGCTGCCATTCCACTTGAGGCAGGAGCCACAGCTCCTGGTTGCCGATTTTCTGTTTCACCAGAAGCATCAGGTTTCTGTCCAGCTTCCTGTTCAGCGATGTTCGACTGTTGGTTTCATCAGCATCTGCCAAAAACCAACACATGCTGGAAATAGAGTCTCCCAACAGCGCTGCTCTGATCCGCCCAATCAACCCTCTGCATCTCACACCCTCCCAGCAACATGGATACATGCAACAAGATCTAGGCAGAAATGCTCCAGAATTGCGGGATTCAGCTGGAACCCATGGTTAGACTGCATTCTGTTTCAGAAGGAACTTGTAACGAGAAACCTGGACCTCTACCTTGACAAAACTCAACATGAGAGCTAGGTGAGCTTGGGAATCAAGAAACCAAACATTTCTACATCTGGAAACATCTGTACATCATGAGAACACCAATTTCCCTGTCAGCCAGTCAGTTCCTCATGTGCTAACAGTGCTGCCACAGAGTCAATTCTCTTTAAAACAAACAGCCTCAGTGAATACCTTCCCTTTACTGAGCTGCACTCAGTTGTGTCCAGCAAACAATCAGGGTGTTCTCACTCCCCCTGAACTTCAGCCTGTACCTGTTACCCGCGGAGCAGCTTTGAACTGAAGGAACTTCTGTTCCCACTTGTCCTCCAAGTCCTGAGCCATGATGACCGTTTTGCCGGGCACTTCATCATCGTAGGCGCTTTCCTTCCTCCTCTGGAGCAGCTCCTCCTCCTCCAGCTTGCGCATTTCATGGTCTGAATAGTGGCTTTTCTCCAGCTCTATCTAGAAGAGCAATGCAGGGAGTTCTTGAGCCACCAGCACTATGGGCTGGACTCAGCACATAGAATTAAACTAGCTCCACCTCAGTGAATGAAAGATGATGGGAATTTCCATGCTCACAGCAGGAGCCACTGGCAAGGCCATCAACAGCATTAAGAAAGCACATGGGAGCACTATTAAGCCCCACAATACAGAGCACACAAAGCACTCACTATGGCTTCACGGTGAGAAACAACATCACCTAAGGTGCCCCAGACTGGCTGTGCAGGGCTGTTACCTCCTCCCACCTCATGGCCGCCAGCCAGCCCCATAGCATGCTCCCCAGGCCCTCTGAGCCTGAAGCAGCCATTTCCCAGTGTGACCAGCAGGTCGAAGGAGGTGATCCTGCCCCTCTGCTCTGTTCTCATGAGACCTCACCTGGAGCATTGTGTGCAGTTCTGGTGTCCTCAACATAAA
>JBAFWW010065745.1:0-10060 GCA_036873685.1 Agapornis canus | reverse complement strand
GGACACCTTCCACTAGCCCTGGTTGCTCAGAACCCAGGCCTGCCTGGCCTGTCTGATAGGGATGGAGCAACCATAACTTTTCTGGGCAAATTGTGCCAGTGCCTCACCACCACTACAGTAAATAATTTCTCCTTAATGTCTAATCTAAATCTCCTGTCTGCCAGCTCAGAGCTATTATCCGTTGTCCTATCCCTACAAGCCCCTCTCCAGCTTTCTTGTAGACCCCCATTAGGGACTGGAAGGTTGCTGTAAGATCTCCCTGGAGCTTTCTGTTCTCTAGGCTGAACAATCCCAACTCTCTCCACCTGTCTCCATAGCAGAGGTGTTCCAGCCCTCTGATCATCTTCATGGCCATTCTCTGGACTCATGCCAATAGGTCCATATCCCTTTTGTGTTAGGGTGTCCAGAGCTGAATGCAATACACCCAGGTGAGGTCTTTGAGACCAAGTAGGTGGTAAGAATCATCTCCCTCGACCTGCTAGATATGCTCCTTTTGATGCAGCCCAATATATGGTTGGCTTTCTGGGCTGCAAGTGCACACTGCCAGCTGAGTTTCTCATCAATCAACTAAGTCTTCTCAGGGGTTTCTGACAATTCATTCTCCACTCAGCCTGTAGTCGTGTTTGGGGTTTTCACCAACCAAGTCCAGGACTTTCAACCACTTCACTTTGTTGAACTTTGTGAGATTTGCACCACCAAACTTCTCAAGCCTGTAAATGCTCTGTAAAAAATGCTTTGATAGCACCCCTTTCCTCAACCACATTAACTGCACCACGCAGCTTGGTGTCATCAGCAAACTTGCTGAGAGTGGACTCAATCCCACTGTTCATGTCACTGACAAAGATGTTAAACACTGGTCTGAGAACTGACCCTGAGGAGCACCACTCATGACTGATCTGTTGACCACAAGTTGACCACAAGTCCTCAAGTGCAAAGATCCAGTCAATTTCTTATCTAGCAAGTGATTCATCTATCAAATTCATGGCTCTCCAGTTTAGAGACAAGGATGTCATGCGGGACAGTAAAAAATGCCTTGCACAAATCCAGGTAGATGACATGGGTCACTCTTCTCTTATCCCTTAGTGGAGCCATGTTGTTCTGCAACAGCTGAGTTTTGCAGAGAAAAGCATAAGATCCATGGTCGTTATTTTTTATTTTACTAAATGTCTGTCAAAGGATCCAAATAGCAGATCTTAATAGAACTTCATGAAAAACTGTTTTTTCATGAAGATGTGAAGCCGATCCTGGGAGTAGCTGTTCCAATTTCCAAGTTTTCATTCCATATCAGAGCAGACTGGGATGTATATCGATACCCTCCAAATCTTGATTATTTGGGGAAGAAACTCCAATATCATGTACCACAAAAGAGCTACAGAATACTCTAACAAATATCTGAGAGCAGGCTTCAGACCTAGATAGATCAGTGGGATAGATTTGCTTTTCTTAAGGAGGGCACTGACTCATTAACGTGGATTAAACCCAGAGAAAACCAAAGACTAACTTACAGGACTAATGAATCAGTTATCAGCTCAGTCTACCTCCAGTATTACTGAAAAGATCATACATTGCAAAAAATCCATTGGATTACATGTTGCATTTAAGGTTTTTGAACCAGAAATAAATTCAGAAAACTTGGTACATTAAGAGGAAATTGCTTTAATAGCAATGGATCTTTTAGAAAAGTTAAAATACTGAAAGCTTCCATTTACCCAAACCAATATATTTAAGCAAGTGTTTTGTTTTGTATTATTTTACAGAAGTTTTCGAATGGTGGCATTTTCATCATAGTATCAGATTAAAAATTCTCTATGTGTCTAAAAAATATATTTGGACAAAATGGCTATATTCATCTCAGTTCTGCCATCAGTCGTCTAACAGCTTTTATTTTATAGGTGTACAAGCAAGCCTTCCAGTAACAAGGTTAAGTGTATTAACTTATTGTTGAGATTTTTGAGACAAGGACAAAACAAGAAGCTCTGCAGTGGATATTGCTGCTTTAAAGGACTCTAAACTGTTTCATTCTCAAAGCACATCTGCTTATCTGCACATTTTATTGAGAATGAATCACTATGCTTAGAAAAATACCTATTTACATAATCTCTGTATTATTTTCTTTCTGCCTCAAAACACTCGAATACTTTCATTGAAGGAAAAGTTTAAGTTAGATCTTACTGTGAAGCTGGGAGAAATGCTTTCACCCAGGGGAAATGATGACATTAATATTGCTCTCATTGCTGTTCCACAGCCTCTGAGTACTACTGTTTTAATCACTGAGACTTCTAAATAAGTAACATGACTGACACCAGGAAAAAAAAAAAACAAAAAAACAACCCTACCATTTATTTTGTCCAATTTGGCATTGAAACTCTCTTCTATTCAGCAGCAGTGGTTTTTCAGAGCTTGGTTTTTGGTACCTGTAAGGGTTCAGTGTAAACTCTATTAGATGTCAGTACTGAGGTAGAGTGGGACTGAATGTCAGTCCTGCAGGTCTGAATAGCAGAACAATCAGGTTTATGTTTACATGTCGTATTAAATGCATGCTTTTTGCCTGGCCAAGCTTCTCACCTGCTTTTGCATCTACAGTTGAGTAATTTTTCTCTCACCTGGAAGATATAACTACATGTTGTCCAACTCAGTGTAAGGCATAATATTTTACCTTTTAATTACATGAGTAAAATGTAGGCTCATCAGTTCAGCACTGCTGTATACTGCTGTTCATCTGATACCAACATTTGTGCCAATGGTAAACTTAGTGGATACCATTTGTGCTATCTTTCATCTCCCAGCTGGGACCTGTGCTTCACCATGGCTTGAGTCAGTAAACTTGCTAAGTGAAAGGCCAGGAATAAGTTGAGCTTAATGAGTGATTAATGAGTAGGTAAGGACTGATCCAGACTTACTTTTGAAATGTTTTGATCCAGCCAAACTGAATACAAGAATAAAAAGCAATGAAAGCATCCAGCAAAGTTAATTGAACACCAACTACTATTAATAAGTGTTTGGAGAAAGCATTGGGCAGGAAAGTCCAGCACAAAGACTAAATTCACATGTAATTGCACTGGCAAAGATGACAGAGGACTGAGCACATGGCTGCAGCTCTTCTGAATCCATTTACTGCTCTGAGGCCCTATTTTAATTGCTGCTGGCAGAAAGAGAGGGGGAGTGCAGCAGCAGAAACAGACAACTTAAACCACCCATGGTGGGCTGTGTATTAACCATGCTGTTTTCACTGAAAGCAGTAGTTTACTTTTCAGCTATCAGTCCAGCTGGTTACAGTAGCAAATGTGAATCCATTGTTAACAAAGATAACAAGATGAATTAGTTTTGGACTCAAAGTATCTGAAATGACAGAAGCCGTAAATAATCTGGCAGTCAGTGTCCTGCTACTAAATATGAATTCTATCTTCTAAAGTTGCTCTTTAGAGTTTAGCATTTATTGTTAGGCAGGTTATGATAAGAGTCTGCATGGGATGTTTTGTAAGAATTCAATTAGCTTGTGTTGTGAGTTAACACCATTTGCATGGTAATGAAATATTCTTTCAACAAAGTGTTGAAGGAAAACACACTAATTAGGTTTTTGAACAGCACCTGACATTCATAGGGCCCAATGGTGATGTTGGCTAAATGCCTGCATGACTGATGCCCCTATTTCAAATTTGGCCAGCATTTTTCTGTCTATGAGTTTATGAGAAAAACAAGCAAACAAAAAAACCTACCCAGTCCCACAACAGCTTCTTAAAATGATACAAAGCCAATGGAATGTCAATTTGCCAGTCAGCCCTGTCCTTCCTCTCTGCATCGCTTCTGCTGCCTTCTCTTTCTTTGATATATCAAATGTTTATTTTTGCTGTTACAGACCTACATTACTTTTCTTTCTCTAATATTTATTCTTCTGTGTAAGAAGATGCCTCCTACCTTCTAGTATCCCATTATGATCCTCCATGCACTATTCACCTGTACTCTAGGAATCATCATGGCAGCATAACAGTTGCCAATAAGCTGCTATCCCCCTTTTTCCATGCAACTAGCCTCCAAAATTGCTGTCCAGTGAGAGAAAATAAGTTACAACAAAAAAGTGAGCTGGCACAGTTTACTTTCCCCACTGGGGCTCCTGAGAACAACACAGTTGTATTAAGCTGTTCCTTAGGGAAGATAGGCAGGTGCCAACATGCTCTGCAACGAATAGCACAGAAGAAAACATAAAGCAAAAATATTCTTTCAACTACCATCATATACTTTAATAATAGATATAATAATAATAATAATGAAATGATATTCTGATAAAATTTTGCTCAGATTTGATCCTTCAGTATTACTGACAGCATTGCCCATTCATTTCCCTTTACAAAATGTTTGTTCAAAAGCAAAAGCTTCTGTTAACAAAACTCTCACAAACTCAGTGAGAGCATTTATTCCAAGTAAAATTGTCATGCTGGGATTGGCTAGTTTGTTTTTTTTTTACTATCTCTCCTCTGCAACTATTTCTAATTTACAATTAGGAAATAGCTGTGAACAAGGTAACTGATAAAAAAATAGCAATTACTACACTGTTACTTATGGTGGAAGGTTTGTGGCTTCATCTGAACAGGTATTTTTTTGCAAATGTGGTGTTTGTGTTACTTTATCATAACTAAGTGCTTCATGGATGCTTCGGCGTGGTGTGTACTAAGAGGAATTTCATCCTTTTTAATTCATGTGTATATACGTGAGAGTGTTATTTCCAGCTACTCAAAAATTGGCAAAATCTAAATGCTTTATCCATAAAAATATGTTTTATTTTTTTTTCTTTTTAGTTTAAAGCCTTAATCCTGCAAACTCTTATACATACATATACACATATGCATATACAGGCACATACATATATATACACATGATATAAAAATAAGAATTTTACAGCTTCTCACAGCTTCACTTTCACAATTGAATTTTCTTTTTTAACTGAAAATAATAAATGCAAAAGCCTCATTGTCCTGATGAGCTCATTCAGGTATGGGTTTCTGGCTGTAATTTGCCAGTATTAATTGAAGCATTCTGTTCTCACCCAAGAAAGAAAGGGCTGAACAGAACTTAAGTTTTACCTGCATCAAGAAGTAAGCCAGGTGAAAAAACATATGTCTAACCTATATGTACTGTTCATTTAGCAAGCTGGTGACTCAGTTAATGCTAATGAAGACTACAAAAGACTGTGAATAACAGAGAAATTTGTGTTCATCTGTCCAAAGTATGATGTGTTATTTTTATTCAGGATTTACAAAATCACCGAGACTACAGCTAGAAAATGAAGGAAAAATCAGAGCTTCAAATAAGAATAAGAAATTATAGAGCTTTTTTTGACTGCACTTAAAAAATGGCATGTTTCTCAGCAGGAAGTTTGATGCATTCTGTAGAGTTAAATTTCTTACTGAAAGCCAAACTAATGAAGGTGGATATAGCATCCTTGCAGGTAGGGTTATTATGTCACTGTTTAAAATCTCACAGTTGAAAATTTTGGGAGGATGTGTAGGAGCCTGTTAAATGTTTTATATGGTGGCTGAGGGAGTAGAGCTGCTGCAAGAATACAAAGAAACACGCTCACTAATCTGGGCTAAGACCAGTGCAGAACAAGCCAGAAGAGATTTTTTTGGCTCTCTGCATTTGCTTGACTTTTCATGTATCGCAGACAGTCATAAAAACAAGCAACATAGAACAGTATTACAAAAATCTTTTTAATAAACTGGCTTGAAGCTACCTTAACTAGAAGGTTTGTGTGATTTCTCATGAGGCATTGACATACCACAAGCAGCAATTCATGGCAACATGAGCTGTTGAGATACCAGATATCTAAATGATGCTTCAAAATCATTGGTATAATTTCAAAAGGCATTTGTGGTGTACCTGTGTTAATATATACTGCGATTCTTGACATGGGCACATACAGATGGAGAATGTCTCTTGTAAGGACACTTTCTGTGTTCTGAAGTATATTTAGAAGCCTTTGTGAAGTGTACTGTAATTACATATGTACATAAAACCAGCAGCAGGATCTGAGCTCTGATGACTGAAGATAGAAAGGACATTAGTTAAATGTCTTTCTCTTGTTACAGCCAAAGAAATGGCCTAATACAGCACTAGACTTAACTGATCAGTCTCTATAATCTGATATCAGATTAAAATTGAACAATTTAAAAAAAAAAACAAAAAACAAAAAACAAACCCAACAACAAAGCAAAACAAAAAATAACCCAAGCCATAACAGGCCCTTAGAGATGCTGAATACTATCATTACTAGTTTTAGTTTGGAAGTCTTTTAGCTAAAAGTATGACCAAGTTTGTAAAAATGTGGAGCAAAATCAGCTTGTGCATTTACAGAAACACCACATTTAGTGTTTCAGAATCAAAATCCCATGCAAACAGCTCATAAAATTTAGCTTAAAGGAAAAATGGTATTTAAACCATAGTTGATTGACCATGTACATTTTTATATAAAGTAGCATTTCTGTCTAGGGAATTATTGGTACTAAAACCACACTCAGGATGCTTAAACGCTGAATGAGATTACATCATAGTACTGAAGTCACTTGCTTTTTGCAAAATGTCCAAAGGTTCATGAATGGAAAGCTATGTGAAAGAGTAATGCATTATCTTCATTATTTTACAGGACAAACACAGTTCTAAAAACTTTTCCTCTGTTTACTGGGAGTTCAAGCTGCTTTTAATTGCCAGGGCAATAGCTCTCTTTCCGACAGATAGACTCGCCTGTCTTTTTAAAATCTATTTCAGGACTGAAAAAAGATAACTTAGTTAAAAATGAATGAATACGGAGGACAGTGTAAAGGTGAAATGGATAAGGAAATTAATATAAAGTGACAATATGACTTAGGCATAAAGGATGTTTTTTTCAAATAGCATTTTCTATCAAAATCTTGTGCTACCAAGTATACTCAAATTATTTAAAGTGAAATAATATTATGTTATTAAAAAGGGATATTGAAAGACTTTCAGGAAATTCTACCTTTAGAAGTACCTATACAGTTTATAAGGGCAGAACTCAGGAGGTATCCTGTGGTGCTACAGCAAAACTTCCTCTTCAGTCAGGAAGGAAAATAAATGTGTCTGAGTTCAGGAATGATGAAGTTCAGCAATGGTGAAGTATCTTTCTAACCTTGTGGTAGAATAAAGATGATGTGATAGCTAGAAGTCCTTTCTGTAGGAGGTCTCATTTAAAATGAAACAACATAAAATTGGATTTCCCTGAAGACTTTCCCCCTCAAGAGAGAGGAGTGTGCTAAGGTGTGTTTGGTTACCTGGTTACTTAGCTTTTATTACTTTTATTCCACCTACTCTACTGATTTTTAATATTGCTATGTATGAAACAGAAGATTTAATTAAAATATTTCTACTAGGGAAAATTAAGTAGTAAAAATTTTGAATGAAAGATGTTCATCAATATTTAACATCTGTGAGAAATATAAGAGAAACCTAGTAGTAACTTAGCTTAGAAAGAGCAAGACATTATTTTAAACTAATTAATATATTGTAAACCCCAAATTATCTTGAAGACAAAAACTATACCTCAAATATTACTCTTAGAATGGATATTGTACATCTGAGCATTAACCATGTCTATCTGTCATACACAACTATGTATGCGTATTTGTGTATAACAGACAGATAGCAAATGCTCTATAACTTACACAAAGTAAAAAATCAAAAACCAGATGTTGTAAAGTTGGATTAAAGTTCAGAGAAAAGACTATGTAGAAAAATACTTATTTCAAGATATAAGGTTCAAGTCAAGTATTTACAGAAAGCTTTCTTAACAAGTACAGTTACAAAATGCACATAAAATACTGTCTGAATTATACCAAACCTTCCTTGCTTATTTTGCCTAGCAATGGAAGCACAGTGCAATATTAAATGTGTCCTGGATGCACACTCATTTTGGATTACAGAGTGAAAAGTAATTTTTTTATTTAATTTTATACTGCAGCTTTAGCCCTAAATTCACATTTAAGTATGTAAACCAGAGTGTGGTTTTGAGAAATCAAATAAGACATTGTTTAAGCACATGTTTGTCCTGTTGACTTTGCTGACACTTCAGCACAAGCTTGAAAGCTCAAGAATTTGAGTGCTGTTTTGTATAAGAAACCTTAGATTGTTGTGTTAAAATCTAGAGAAGGACAAATAATTATCATTTCCTAGAGCCAGTATTTAACTGCTACAAATATTTATTTGCTGACCACATCAAGATACCTGAGTTCATGCTGCAAACTGCAGATAGTCTCATATTTGTCAGTTTGTGTTTATGTGTTCTGGAGTAAAATTACAAAGAAAAAGAAAATGGAAAGAGCTAAAGAGACTAACAAATTGCTCACTTTAGTACTTTAATTTTGCTGATGAAACTTTGAAGTTCACAACTTATTTAGATGAATGCCGTTTTGGGGAACTGTCAGAGCATGCATGATGAGATGAATGACATGGGGATGTGTGGGTTTACACATTTGTTGATTTTACTTAGTAGGCAACGTTTGTTCTCCACAGCTGAATTGATAGCACAAAAATGCCTTTGAAGAAAAATGCAAAATAAAACTCTGTTCTCAGGTTTTCTTCTTTTACACCTTTTTGACAGTGTTAAAAGACATGAGAGTCACTGAAAATAAGAGAAAATTTAGGCTTGTTAATTACAACTGAGCATATTACTCGCTCTCATGAGTAAATCCACTGGAATTGGGGTATAAATCATTGTGGTTGGTTCTAAACGTTTTCAAGACTGAGAAGACTTCTGAGTCTTCTGGGATAATTTGCTGTGTGTGTGCGCCAATTACACTTCTACAGCTCATCTCTCTCATGTGCGTTTTCCCACCAGCATCTCCCTTACCTACTAAGTTATGCTGGCCCAGCAGGCCACAGGATGTGCCTATTAAGCAAGATGCCGATGGGTTATGCTCAGAAAGTTCTTTTTTTTTTTTTTTTTTAAAAAAAGAAGCTATGGAGGGTTGTGCAACAAAACCTCAGTTTTCCAATTCTTTCATAGCAAGTTTATTGACTGACCTTGCCCCCTTAGAGAATGTAGAATCCTCTTTGAAGCAAATGAACGTAAAAAAATGCAGTGCCAGTTTATTACGGTTTTAGGCAAAGACAAAGATACAGGTTTAGGAGTGGGATGCTGAGAATACCTGACACTGTGTCTTTTGTTTCTGATTGTATGTACTCATGGTAAAATGCTTTTCATTTACTCACATTGTTTAAAAAAGAAAGAAAGAAAGTGGTCTCTTCTTCAGAGAAGAGAACTCTCCAAAACCCACAGTGGGACTAAGATCATAAATAAAAGTTTCAATTTTGAGAAAAAAAAAATCCACAATTTAAGAAAAGTATATCTGTGTTTATAAGGTGTGTATATATATATATACATATATATATATATAAGCTTCCTTTCAGTGCATATTTTTATTATAAAACCAGAGAAAGCACATGTGAGTTTATGAACATTTTGCTATTATTATACCTCAGCAATGATATCTTCTAGCTGACCTGTACCTTAATAACTTTTCACTGAATAAATATATGCGTGTATGATGCTCAGTTTTTCTCTTATCACCCATCTCCCTTCTTAGCTTATATCCAGGATATATGCATTGTGTTGTTTAAATGGGATACATTTCTTGTTGGCAGATGCCACTTAGCAGCTTACTTCTGTTTCAGATGCATTTAATATAAGCTCTTCAGACCAAAATTAAACTGTTGCTCCCTCTCTAGGGGGAAAAAAAATTCTCACAGGTACATCTGGCACTCAACAATCTCATCAAGGACTGGAAAAAACCTATTCATCATGAGAAAAATCATCTATTGTTAATAGAGTAAGCAATGTATTCCTGTTCTCATCTCACCTGGGAATGAATCTGGCTTGCTTGTTTGAGCAGAGGTGACAAAAAACATTTTTTGATTTAATTCACAGAACATCTGCTTGCACAATCAAATCAGAATATCATTATGTGTAATACTAACTTGCTCTGGATTGAATCATTTTTCTGCATCCAGTGCCAGCAGAACTTATCATCTGGTGGTCGATGAGAAAATGAAC
>JBAFWW010065742.1:0-10252 GCA_036873685.1 Agapornis canus | reverse complement strand
GGGGTCCTCTCAGTGCGGCCCGGCGGTGCCGGTAGCGCGGCCCCGTCGTCCTCCGCCCGGCCCCTTCCGCCGCCGAGCACCAGCCGCAGCGGGCCGGCCGCGGGAGGAGCTCCGCGGTGAGTCACGGCCTGCCCCGCGGCCCCGCCGGGAGAGGGGGTGCTGCCCGCGGTGAGGCCTCAGCCGCTGTCCGGGCAGTGTCGGTGTGAGGCAGCGGCTCCGCTCCTCGGCTCTCCAGAGCCGCAGCGCAGCCTTGTTCTGGTACTCGGAAGTAAACGGGACCCACTCAGTGCTCGCAGGCGCGGCAATGGAGAAGCTCCTCCGAGCAGCCATAGGGAGGAGACTGGGCTTTGCTGGAGTGAATTCAGCCCCGTCCTGACGGAGGGGCAGCGAATGGGGAAGCTCCACTGCGGCACCTCTGAGCGGCAATAACAGTCTATAGCCAAATGCCTCACTAGAAAGCGAAATGCAGGTTTCCCCGCTCCCATCCATCCAGCAACAGTGAACGCTGAAGGGTGTGGGGGTGTCCCAGGCCCCCCCAACGGCCTCCAGTGCCGAGGCCATACCCAGCACCCCCGGGTCACCTGAGTGGTGCTTGGATGCTGTATCTCCAGTATCCTTGTGGATATCCAGGGCCCTCTATGGCTCCTCCCTGGAGAAAAGCAGCCCTTTTTTCTCTGGAATTCATTTTTCCATACCAAAGAACAGCTTCCAGATCCATAACGTCCCCTCTACTGTAGATAAACCTTGCTACCAGCTGTCCCCAGCACCCATTGGAGCACAGCCCTCCCTTTCCCTAAGCGCCCATCAGCAGGGAAGGTCATCTCCCATCTGTATTAAAAGCCTCTTTTTACCAACATCATTCCCAAGCAATGTCATGTAACCAAAGAGAACAAAGGGAACGGCTGCTCCCACCATCCCTGGCATCCCAAGGATTCCCTCCAGCACCCCTGCTTTGTCAGCCAGAACTCGGGATTCGGCTCTTTCAGTGGAGGTCATTGATCCATTTGCACTAAGAAGAGACATTTGGGAAGTGTTCCCAGCCTGGCATTGCTGGGACAGGCTGGAGCTTTGGATCGTCTGGAATGTGGAATGCAAACAGAGCGTGTTACCAGCAACAGCCCGCCTTGGTGCTAGAACCCAAACCTACCGCGCTGTCCCTTGGGAGCAGCAAATCTCCTGCTGCAGTCCAGGAGCCACTTGTCACTTGTCAGGTTGGATCATGACATGATGTACATGACTGTACATCAGCTGTGGCCCTTCTCCTCACGCCAGCCCTGGGTTTAGCCATTGCAACTCCAGCCTCAGCCTCTGTAGCTTTAGGAAGTGACAAGCATGCTGTGCCATGGGAGCTCACTGTGCTCACAAGGCCCAGCAGGGAATCGCCCTGTGTTCGTCTTGCTTCGGACAAGCACAGGAGGGAATGACTCCATCGGCTGCTTATTGAGGGGTTCTCATCCCTTAATGCTTTCAAACACCTTAAACCAATGAACACAAGCATTGAGTGGCTGCTCAGCAGAGGATAACACCCAAGGACTGGCTTGAAATCTCAAGGCAGGACTGGAGTGTGAGCAGGGGTGGGTCAGCTGGTAAAGGAGAGGAACCAGTTGTGGTCCCACTCACTCCAAGCTCTATGCAGTCATTGCAGCTAGCCCTATGACCTGAAATAAAGTCCTATTGCTTCAGCTCATGGTTCCCTGTTCATTTGCAGCTGAAACATCACCTAGGATCTGGCCCCAAGGTGCTCCATGATGGGAGAAGGGTGATGCAGGTAGCATCCAGGTTAAGTGATAAAGACACAAGTAGCTGGCTGCAGCTACAGGGAGCTGTGGCCCTGGGACCATAACTCCTTTGTCCTGAACCTAACAAGGGTCTTATGGACCTCTCCATCATCCTCACCTCTTGGATGGAGATCTTGCATGAGATCTTCTTCCTCATGAGGGAGAGAAGTAGCATTTGCTGGAGGAGAAGGGTAAGCAGTAGGAAAGGAGATAGTAAGTGCATCAATGTGCAGATCTGCCAACTTGTGCCTTTTCTCTCACCTTCTCCAAGACACTGACAGATGCATGGAAGCTACTGCCAAGAAATTTGGGGTTAGATATGTTAGCATACATGGGTTTTTTTTTTGGAGGGATGACTATTTACCTTTATGTACAAAATGCACATGCAGCAAAACCCATACCCTGGCCATAGACTGGAGAGCAGAGTTGTATGTCAGGACCTGTCAAACAGGCTCTGTGTCCAAGTGACCCAGCCCATGGTGACAGAGCTGTGGACACTCACTGTGCCCTGGTTCTGCAGCACCTCCTCCTGTTCCCCCCCCCCAGTGCAGCACAGGGAAGCAGTGCAGGGCAGTTAAGCCACACTTTTTATTGTACTGTATTCCATGCATTATGTTCATGTTTTATAGTATGACAGAGGGGAGGGAGGAAGATAAATGTGAGACAGAAAGAAAAGCAGAAAGGTCATTTGTAACAGGTCCTGAGAAGGAAAGGCACATCATAACCACCGAATTCAACAGAATGGAGACCTTGGACAAAGGAAGACAATGCTGGGAAGTGGGTGAGGGAAGGGGTGTTTCAAGTTGGGTGGTGTGGAAGCACGTTGGACAGCAATCTGCACCTCCCTACCCACCCAGGTCTATAGTTCAAACAGGTCTGGGGAACCTCAATATTCAACCAAACCACTTCCACACTCCTCTTGCCAGAAAGAGTCCAAGATCCCCAACTCCTCCAGACTTAGTGAGCACCAAGGGGCAGCACAGGACTCAAAGCTCCTTCCTTCAGAGGCCAGCTGGAGGGGCAAGGCTGCCCATCACCAAGACCCCGAGCCATCTTCTGCCTGGCACAGCCAGATCTCAAGAGCACCATGGAGTGCAGCATCGCTGGTGACCTGTGGGTATTGCTATTATCAGAGACCACAGGGAAGGGAAGACCAGGGCAGAGGATGGGTACAGCAGTGAAACTGTTGGCACATGTCTCCGTCAGGTCACACACCGGAAGGGTTGTAGCACCTTGAAGGGAAGCAGCAGCAAGACTGTGTGCTGGGCCTGATTTAAGGCAGCTGCTTGTGATCCAGTGCTGGGAAGCATGAGATTCCCGTCAGAGCAGCATGAAGGGCTCCAGAGCCAAGCTGGGATGCTGGGATACTGGAGCAACCACTGCACACCCTCTGCTCTCACGCAGCTGATACAATGGTACTTCTGGAACTGTCACACAGTGGAAGTGAGCACAAAACCAGGGCACAGGCTTGCAGCACTGGGCTCACGCTCTTGCTCCCATGAGGCAGCCAGGCACACATCTCTTCCAAGCGCCCAGCCCCACTGTGATAAAGATACAACAGTGTGTTATCTTGGCTTGCAAGAGAGAAGATGGTTCAGCTTCACCTTGAGAGCAAGAGCAGGGATGGCTCTGTCATTGCTTGCTGTGATAGAGCCAGCCTTGCTCCTGTACCTGGATGTTGAAGTGTTTTTTGCATATGAAAGAGTGAATATTTAGCAGCCCAGATTTCTTCTTGAGCCCTTTTAACTCATTACCTGCAACCCTTTCCCAGTCCCTCGAAGCCATCCTGAAAGTCAAAACCTGGCTGAAATAAGCAGCAAGAGGGCAGAAACATGAGGCAGTGACAGGGCTGAGCCCAATGCCTTTCCTGAGCAGCTCAAGCTGGAGATGGGTCTGCTTGATGAATACAGGCAGGGGTCTCACAGCCTGTAGTGTGGCAGGGCTGGAGTTTGTGAGGGTTTGGGGCAGAGGGCTGTGTCATATTGGTGGTGGGCAGCCCAAAAGCAGAGGCAGGAAGCCTCGAGTCAGAAGGAACACAGCAAGGCTGAGATCAGGCACAGGGTCTCCATCTCTGACCAACGCAACCAGGGTGTAGGAGCTTTTACCTTTGCTGCCATGGGCTTGGTGCTGGGCACTGGGAGAGGGCTGAGCTGCCTCCTGGCCTGGGCTTCATTCAGTGCATGGCACAGATTGTAAACTTTAGTCCCTGCTGAGAGATAAGCTGGGGCTGGATTTGACCTCCAGATGAAAGGCTCTTTATCTGCTTCTTGTTTTAGGCTGCTGAGGGCTGGTGTCCCCACCACAGCCCAGCCCTAGGATCAAGGGGAGATGCTCTGGGGTGTAACTCAGGCCCTAGAAAGCCTGGGCAAGACAGCAGAGGCAGCAAGCCAGAAGCAGGCAGTGCCATCACACTGTCACCTCTACATCCAACGGCGGCAATGCTGAGCTGTGCTACAGGATCATCATCTGTGGAGGTATCAGCACAAGGGTGTTCCTGCTGCTGGCTGAGCACCCTGGGCTTGGAGCTGCGAGGGAGCCAGTGAGCAAGCAGATAACGCCCTGAGCCAGGGCTTCTTTCCAAAGGCTGTAAGGAGAAGTGACCAGCATGCATGTGGAGGCAGGTGGCTCCAGCATCGGGTCCTGGAGATGGGATAGAAGCAAATCCCAGAGGCCTTACCCCTGTTGCTCTTAGGACACCATGACGGGTCAGGCCTTACGATGTAGGTGCAGAGCTGGAGTTGGGGGAGATGGAGAGAAGCCTTCCTCTTCAGCTGCAGGAAACCACTCTGCTGCCTGCAAAACCATGGGGTGTCCCCTTATTGCTTAGGCCAAGGCTGGTGCTCTTCTCCTGAGCAGGCTTTGTCCACACCAGCACGGTCAACACCAATAGCAGGGAGCAGAGACAGGAATGATGGCCATGACCCTGTGGAGATTCCATGCTGGGGCTATGTATAAGAAGGTTGGGCAGGAGCTGGCATCTCCAGAGAGCAGCATCTGCAACTCAGCTGCCTTTCTTCCTCTGCACACTCACATTGCATATGCTCTGCCACAGCCCCTGTAGATTAAACTCACTCCTTACGTGGCTCCTGTCTCTAGACTTGAAGGTGTCACCATCCCAGTGTCTCCACAATGGTGCAGCAAAGCCCCCGAGGTGCCACTGTGGCCCACACGTTCTCATCTATACTCCACATGGGCTTGGACAATGCTCAGTGTCCAACTGATGCTGCAGGGGATGAACCTGCCACCTCCCTCCATCCCACAAGGCTTCATCCACAGCATCTCCCCCAGCTGCTGGGAGGAAAGGGGAGCTGGTACCCCACAACCACCCCAACCAGCATCCCTCAGCAAGTTCATAGCTGTCACCAGGCAAAGGGGAGAGGATGAGGTGCACATTGGGTCATCCCCTGCTCTTCTGATGGAATTTGGTAGAAGAAGCATCCTCTTCCATCGCCTGGCTTGGGAAGAGCACCGGGAGGCACCGCATGTGCCTGGAGCCAGCAGCCACGCTCACAGGTGAGCAGAGAGGAGGAGGTTGAGCCCACACTCATGCACCACATGGATGCACTTAAAAAAGAGAAGGAATTGTGAGTGTGGGAAGGGGTTTTCCTGAGACGGCAGAGAAGCGAAGGCCGCGTTGAACAGTCAGGGACAGCGCTGGTGTCGGAGCAGTCCTGCCTTAAGGCTGCAAGTGTTCCAGGTACTGCGGCAGGGGGTTCTCCTTGACGTACTTCTGAATGTACCAGCACGTCAGGTGAGCTTTCAGGTCCTCCTCCACCACGAAGTCCAGGGCTGCCTGCAAGCAGTCAGAGAGGACACAAGGTTTACAACTGGCACCCTCAGCCTATGCTCTCCTCTGAAGGCTCACAGGGATCCAGACTCTTGCACCCCACATGCAACTGGGGGAGCAGGAAGTTGCCCTCATGTATCCCCTGTATGAGGCAGATGGATGGAGAGGATGGGGGCAGAGCACAGTTATCTTGCCATAGCCTCTGTGGTACCACTAGGTCCCCAGTTTAACAAGAGATGGTCAGGAACCCCCTGGGTAACCCTCAATGCATTCAGCCTGGTGGATGCTGGCACTGTAGGTGACCCAGCCACATCTATAAAGACAACCTTCGTCACCTATTTGCATGGTTTATGGGGCCAAGCGTAGGTGTAACCCCAAAGCATCACCCCATAGTCCCCACCACCAGTGTGCTTGTGGCTCCTCAGCTCTCCCTGCATGGCTGCAGGCCTCAAGGGCAGGAAAGGGGCTTACAGGGACCTTGCGGCTTTGAGATGAGGGGATCTAGCCCCCAGGAGAGGGGCTGCATCAAAGTGGGTGTGAGGGCTGTTTGCTGCAAGGAGGAAAAGCAGAGCCTGGGTGAGCAGCTGGACATGCTGGCACCCACCCAGTCCCTCTCACCACCAGAAATAGGAATGCCTGACCACAGATTTCCATCTGCCCCGCCAGCCGCCCCATCTCCCGTTGGATCAGAGTCAGTTCCCATGGGGCACGCATTCAGTTCCAATGGGATGGGGCTTCAGGCTTTCTCGCCACGGCTTCTGCCCTTTTGGGTGGCTGGGGCTGTACCTTGGCGAGGTGCTTGGCAATTCCTCTCCCTCGATAGGCATCTGGGACTTCTGTGTGCTGCAAGTCCACGATCCGCTTCCCCACGTACTCATAGAGCAGCACCGCTTTGTCGTGGCAACCTGGGGTGTGTGAGAGAGAGGGATGAGGCTTAGAATGTCCCTGGGGAGCCCCAGGCTTCTGCTCCACCAGGATGGAGCCCACGGCAAGGGATGAGCAGCTCTGGGACTGATACAACAGCCCTTGTGCCCATGGGAATGGCTGTGGTGCTGTGTGGGACACTTTGCTTGTGGTGCCACTTGGACAGCCAATTCCTTTCTCTCCACAGCACAGTGTTTGTATCATGGCATGAAACAGGACAAGGCTTCTCAGCCTGGTCCTGCAGCATCTGGATAGACACATTTTGGTAGAGGTGAATCCCATAAACACCCTGGAAAGCTCCCATAGGCAGCCAAGGGGGTTTGTGCACGCACATTTACATGCACACACACACAGAGGTTTCCTGTTGCAACACCCTGACCTTTCTCACAGCAGCTCAGTTACAGGAAAAAAGACATTTCAGCACATGTGTAAACCAGAGGAGAGCTAAAAAACACCCTCTGGCTTCATCTGCAGAGCCTGAGCTTTGTCTTCAATGCAAAAGCAAACACTTGAGGTCTAGAGGGCAGCTGCATTTAAAAGCCAGTTGCAGAAAGGCAAGTTTCCAGTCTAAGACAGAAACTCAGTCCTTTCCTTTCCCTCCAATAACCACTGGAGGATGAAGGGCACAAGTTTCCCCTGCATTTACTCACTATATGCTTTCACTGAGCCCATTTGAGTTGCGTTTCAAGAGAAGCAGCTCAGGTTTTTTGTTCCTGCTCCTTTTAGGCAGCGATTCAATCCTCCTGCATTGGATGGAAACCTTTGCATTTGCAGCCCGAGTTTATTCCTGCTGCTTTCTACCCACTCTTCCTTGTGCCAACATTGTTCTGGGGAGGACATAAATAATTCCCCTCCACACTATTCCCCTGGGTATTTCCAGGCACCGGTCCTGCCCCTTTCAGCCTCTACATCACCATAAAACCAAGCCCCTTTATTCTCCCTATAGATGCCAGATGCTCCACTCTGCCTTAGGACAGAGGGTTTGGGGTAAAGCACTGGGATGAGCAGAGATAACAGAGTGGGGAAGGGGCTGAAGGGATGGTTCCTCTTCCCTGTTACTAAGTCCAATGCAGATGAGATCCTATAGCCCCATTTTACAGCAGCAAATCTTTGTGAGGAATAAAGGGAGAACCAAATGCTTCTCCATATGGACCCAGAGCACCCAAGAAGAGCCAAGGGAGCAACTGCAAGCCCAGCTCTTCCCCAGCAGCACAGACCGGTCTCACTGGAGGGACAGCCCCAGGTCGGGGCACAGGCAAAGCCTCCTGTCAGAAGTGCCTCGGTGAGTGGCAGCTCCCTCAGAGGCACCTCTCAGAGGTGGTTTAGGCAGAGCTGGCTGTAAAATGCTCTGACAAGGGCAGCTTTCACATGCTCCAGCCCTTCCACTCTGCTCTGTGCTGCTCCTGGATCAGAAGTTTCCATAGGCTCTGCCTGAAGCTTTGATAAGTTTGGAACTAAATTCTCTGTGTGATGAGAGAGCAAAAAGCATCGTCTTTTTCATACGCTTCATCATATATGATCTGTTTAGAATGATCACACACACAAATGCATTTAAAGCAGAAGATGATGCAGCACTTGGAGGACCTCAGATATGCCCTGGACAGACCTTCCCTCATATGTGCTGGATCACAGAAGCATCACAAATCCTCAGCCAAGAAGGATGGCCCCAGTGTACAGATGAACACACACAGAGCAAAGCAGCACTCCCAGTGCTGTGGGAAACTGGTCCCAGTGCAGAACATCCCAATTCAGTACATAAACACATCTGGATGTGCTCACCTTGGTGATGGGACCCTGAGCTGCACAGCACTTGAAATCAGGGATGCTTGGGACGTAGGGTTTGGTGAGGAGCCTGCAGGTGACACTGACAACCTGGGAGGAGATTGCTGCTGGCTGTGCAGTCTCCCAGTCCCTCATCTCCAGCTCCCTGCTGTGGGTGATGCAGAACCACAACTGCAAGAGCAGCCGATGGGGAAGACAGCCAGATATGAGTGGTTATGCTCAAAGGTCACCACAAACACCCCCTGCAAACTGCTCTGAGCTGGAACAAACCTGAATGCTGGGAACAGCTGGATACACAGATCTGGAGGTGGGCAAGAACCCTGACAACAAAGGAGGAACAAGTCAGGATGCAAAAGGAGATGAAGATCCTGCTTCCTCTGCTGAGCAAGGCTGAAGGTGGCCAATGGCTCCCAAAGGGAGAGGAAGGACCAGCCAACGGGAAGCCCATTTCCTTCAAGAGCAGCTGCTCTGCACATGTTCTCTGCACCATCCCCACTGGGACCCAGAGCCTCTGGGAGTAGCAGGATGTACCCTAAATCTGGGTTGTTCTAGCTCTCCATGAACCTGGCAGAACCCTTGCTTTCCCACTAACAGACTTCCCTGGGGCTGGAAGGAAGAGAGGAAGGAGCAGAAGCACCCTGCTGTAATACAGTGCTGGGACAGCCTTGCTGCTATGTGGTACCTTGGACATGGGGAATATTCTCAGCAAAGCTGCAGGAGCTGGAAGCAGGAGCAGCCCAACCCCAGTTTATTACAATCCCAAAGAGGGGGCACACAGAAAGCACACCAAAACCCGGCATAACTGAGATGCCATGAGCCAGCCTCCCGCCTGCCTATCTTATCCCATAGACCTTGGAGCAGGGATTTTATCAGCCGGGGCAGACAGAGCCTGGCAAAACAGACTCAGGTCTTAATCCTTGAGCCTCATGGCACTGTGTGAGATGTTGGACTCACAGACACTCCCCTGCACAGCGCCTCAGCTTCCAGCCACCCTGAACAAGGAAGTCTGAGTCAATGCAAATCAGCACAGCAAGAAAGAGGAGCAAGAGATGGAAGCAGCAGCAGGGCTGGTCCCCAGCTTGCCCTCCTTCAATCACAGGGTGCATGGGGAAGGAGAAGCTTTCTTTAAGGGTGGCAAGGGATCATTTGCTCTCCACTGGGATCAATGGGATGGAGCTTCCACTCAAGCAGGGCGGCTGGCTTTGGGCAGCACTGACAGACACCAGTCCTCAGGCTGGGCAGCTCATGAGCCTCAGGTGAACAAGCAGCAAGCCCAGCCCGAGCTGGGCACAGCATCATCCAGAAAGGCACGGACATCCCACTCCAGCACAGCCTTCACTGACCCTTCTCCCATTGTCTTCTCCCTGCCCCTCTATGTTGGCCCCAGCCCCAAATACACCATTGCGAGTCCAGGGAGCTCAGGGTTGAGCAGTTGCCAGCCTTTGGAGGCAGCTCCTGAGCTCCAGCCTCCTTAAACCACTGCTGAAAAGCCATTCCTGGACAGCAATGGGGAGAAGGAAACAGACACCAGCCCCATTTCCCACTCTCAGACCTAAGAAAACCCACAGGCAGGCAGCAGCTCAGCTCCTATGGCTGCAGATCCAAAAGGTAGATGCTGAAAGCTGCACATGAGGTAATCCAAGAGGACAAGATGTCCCAGGGAGCTCACACATCCCAGGCTGGAGCTCACTGCACACTGCTGGCTGGCCTTGATCCCCAGGGAGCCAGTGGCACGTTACTAGGGAGAGAAAACACAACAGAGTACAACAGACAGAGCCAAGTGGAGATGATGCAGCCCACGGAGGGGCCTCTCTCACAGGAGCAGCATTGGTGGGGGGGGATCCTGGTTTGAAGCAGTTTCCTGTTTAGGAGCCTTCTTGAGGCAGCACAGGAGAGGAGTGGGAATGGCACAGAAGCACAGACTGGTTTGGAAGGGACCTTAAAGCTCATCCAGTTCCAACCCCTGCCATGGGCAGGGACC
>JBAFWW010065740.1:13014-28055 GCA_036873685.1 Agapornis canus | reverse complement strand
TATGGCAGGGGTGTTGGAACTAGATGATCTTGAGGTCCTTTCCAACCCTAACTATCCTGATTCTATGATACTGCTGCGACAGTAGCTGGATGCCATCTCTAGAGCTTCTGCTGGTGTTTTCTTGTTGCTGCAGCTCCCCATCTCTTTCCTGATCAAGGCTATCACCTCCTCCTCTATCACTGCTCAAGAGTTAACCTGCCAGCCTCTGAGTGTTGTCTTGTCTCGAGCAGACCATGCAGCTCACACACACAGCTCCTTTGCCAGGGGCTGGTGGTGCACAGTGAAGGATGTACCCATGTGTTGTCACATCATTTATATCCACTGCTGCTTTCTGAAGCCATGTCTGTCTGTACTCAGAAATGGTTGGGAATGAGGAGAGCTTTCAGATTAGAATCTTGGGGGAATTTTGGATCTCTGAGGTTGCAAAGCCTGGAAGGGGGGGCAACAGCACCTCCCCGTCTGCTGGAGCTCAAGAAGAAAGGTCTGGGAGTCTAGACTTGGATTTTAAAATGTAGATCTATCCTGAGGCAATAACTATAGCTAAGAAATAATTTGTAGTCAGAAAAGCTTTGATAGGAAAAGTTTTATTAATAATATACACTCCTTCTGAAAGGAGAGGTCCCATAGCAGGAAATGAAGATTTTCACTCTGCATTTGGTTAAGCAGAATTGACAGTGGTGTCAACCATAACACCATCTAGTGATTCCCCAAAATACTGCACGCCCTGTGTACTCACAACCTCTGTTCCTCCACTTCCATGATAGGTGCATATTATCATTGCTTCAGGATTAAAAGGTCTGCTGCAGAGACCAAACCCCCTTGAATTTACTGTTAAGGTGGGGTTTAGAGAGTGCTCTGCTAATATTTCAGTGCACTACATTTTACCTTTCAACAGGAACATTTAATGCCAACTTCAGAGCAAATATTCATATATTCAAGCCTTGAGGTTCTTTCAGAGTACAAGCAGCACAAAATAGTAACAGAGATTTCCTCTATATTTTCATTTCTCTACGGACTGAAGTAGAAAAATCCAGTGAGGAAAATCTTATCTAATCTGAAGATAAAGATTCATGAAAGGTAATCTTCAATACATGGATTAAAATAAGCTTGCAATTTAAGTTTGTAAAGTATTCATCTATTCCCAGTCCAAAGCAAATTCTCAGTAGGCAGTTTAGTGCTGGTATTTTCAAGTAATAGAAACAGACTGACAAAGCTATTCATGCATGTGTATACAAGTAAGAATAGTACATTTTGGGACTACCCTCATGTTTTAAATACATTATGAATGATTACATGAACATTCAGTGATCATGGATTAAACAGTCCTTCATGTACATAGATCAATTTGTTACCCATCACCTCTTCATTGGGAACTAGTACAGATTTGAGGAAGCATTCCTGTTTGGAAATATAATGTTCACTGAATTTGTTTTGATTAACAATCAAAGAAAATATCTAGAAACAGACATAACTGATGATGTGGCATAGATGAAACCCTTAGTTATATTGCCTTCATCACCTGCCTCAAGTGACTTCTCTACATTATTGTGCTCAACCATAACTGGAAATTTCGGGTTCCAGCAGATGGCATATCCATCTCTGAATCTGAGTTTCTTGCCATTGATGTATCTCCACTGCTGTATTTCCATAGTCATAATATTATTCTCTGGAGGCTGGACATTGCCTTGACAAATATAATGAGGTTTTAGTTAAAACTCAGGCATAACTTTGCTGATGGAAGAACTACTGAATGTCCTGGGTATACCTCTTTTTTGCATGTTTTCCTGAGAATTAGAGGTTTGTTTGTATCAATTACTGACTGCCCTCCTGGACCAATTTAGTCACAGGCCCTTATGTATGTTCTCTACTTATCCATGCTTTTATCATATAATTAGCTTGCATTTGTTTCTCGTTTCATTCACATAAGGGTAGGATCCTGCTGCAGGAGTTTCATTTAGCAATGGTGACAACCGCTATATGGTAATATAAGATAGTATATAACGTATATATAAATATATATTTATCAATAAATATATATATTATTTATATATAAATAATACAAGACATTTAAAGATCTTAGCCTGTTTAAATTATCATAAAGGAAGATGATGAATGCATATATGCATGCTCTTCAGGAAAAATGAGGTTCTGAAGGTGCTGTCATCTGATGAGGGAAAGTATGCTACTGAGAGCCATTGCATTGGAGTGGAAAGGGGTATTTTTGCCACAACTGAACTTCTCTGAGACATGATGTCCTCTGGAAAGAGCACTGCAGTCAAAGGAAATTTATAGACTCAATGGAGACAAGCAATGAGATTTAAGAACATGTAATACACAGAACAATAAACTAGAGCTGTATTTACATCCTTCATCTGAAATATTTATTATATCTTGAAGTACCTATAAAAATGCATATACAATCAGATACAGTCATTCAGTCATATTCTCAATGCACTGACATGCAGTTACAGCACACTCATACATGCCTTATTTCTATTTTTGACATAGAGCTTTTGTATGTCCTTTAGTCTCAAAGACTCTTTGTCTAGCTGATCTGTTTTAGTGCAAGAGAGATATTTCATGGTGCTCATAGTGGAAGATTCACTTTAATCTTGTATTCCCCAGGAAACTGCTGGGCTTTATGAAATGAATCTCTGTATCCTTCCATTACATCTTCTGGCTTAATGCTGGTAGCACTGGAAGTCAGATGGTCCCCAGGCTTAATATCTACCCGATCAATTCAAGATTCAGGCATGGTTTGAAAGCAAGCAGTAGTGGCTCATTGTATCTGCAATTTAGAATTGTAAATATTTTATCTATCTGCTTTAATGCATACACACATCATGCACAGTCATGACTAATCTGCAAAATGAGGCCAGTTTCAGACAGTGAATGTGACAAGCTTGAATAGTTTTACCTGTTCAAATATCTTTATGGATATTAAAATATGTGCACCAAATATCAACTAATGTTTATCCTGGTGCCATCTCTCTGCTGACAACCTTTGTGAATATGCTGTTCTATTATAACTGAACCTTCTATTGTTTCTATTCTTGCACTGCTGTGTGTCCACTGCATTGTTCCTTCTGTACTGTGACAACTCTGAATCCACTGCATTGACTCTGAGATATGTACATTTCCAATTTTCAGCTTTTCTAGACATTCGTTTGTATTTTGTGGTTCTACATACATCCCACTGCTGCTACTCTTTGTTTACAGGTTAATTGTCTGCTAGCTTTTTGTTTGTTTGCTTTGTTGGTTTGTTTTTTATCTCTATAAACACTCAGTGAAACATTGTCTTCAGTTTAGACTTGGATTTTCAGTGGAATTGTGTTCCATCCTATGTGTTTTAACAGCAGTATATCTAAATATGTAGTAATAGGACAAGGGGGAATGGGTTTAGATTTAAACAGGGGAAATTTAAGTTAGATATAAGGAAGAAGTTCTTTACTGTAAGAGTGGTGAGGCACTGGAACAGGTTGCCCAAAGACGTGGTAAATGCTCCATCCCTGGCAATGTCTGTTGGACAGAGTCTTTGGCAGCGTGGTCTTGTGTGAGGCATCCCTGCTCATGGCAGGGGGCTTGGAACTAGATGGTTTTAAGGTCCTTTGCAACCCAAACCATTCTATGATTCTATGAAATCCATTGCATTTCAACCTTAATTTATTTGAAATCAAATGCATACACATGACTGACTTATGAACTTTCAAGGGACTTGTTCCCTGTGATCAACATTTCACATGTATCAGCAAAAGTACAAACCTTACCTAGAAATATTAATTATCACCCAAAATATTATACTTTGTTATATAAAGTATTATACATGTTATACTCTTGCTTTTGAAAGCACTAGGATTACCTTTTGGATTAGAGGAATATACAATCATAGAGACATAGAATGGTTTAGGTTGAAAGGAATCTTAAAGAGCATCTTGTTCCAATCCTTCTGCCATGATCTGTATAAAGTCTTTTGATAGCATGCCCTCATTTAAAAATCAATTAATACTATGTCACCACCTATTTTTTTCTATTCAGCTACTATACACATCTAAATATCTTTCTATATTTTCACAAAAAGTAGCCAGTACCATTTCTGCATTTCACTTTTGATTCCAGATCATCAACTCTTCAAACATCCAGAAACTCTCCTTTTCCCAACAAAGTGTTGTATTCCCAGAATTAATTCTCAGAGTCCTTCATTTGCAGACCCATCTTTTCTGTGCAGAGTGCTGCCTTGGTGGTACTTCCAGCATCATGTAAACCTGTGCTTACTGTCAGGTTTTGCTGGGTCTGCAAAGGCATACTTATAATCAGCAGCTAATCCTCTGCAACTATCCTAAGCAATGGAGGAAGAGGGAGAGAACTGATTGGAACTAGAGTCTTCTGATAGTATCTCATTTAGTCTCCTGGTTGGCATTAGTAGCTCATGTAGCCTAGAAGAAATACATATGACTATGAGAAAGACTGTGGTAATGATGAACTTAATGGCCAGGAAAAAGGGAGTGGAACAAGACAGGAGCATGACAGGTGGGAAAGCACTCTATGAAATCACTGTAGAGGCCCAGACAACCACAGGCACTAAAACACAGAATGTTTTTCCTTAAAAAAAACCCAACAAACCACAACCAAAAAAATCAAACAAAAAAACCCTTCAAAAGCAAAAGCGACCACAGCTGTGGTGGCAAGAGCAAATTGTTCCAGTGAGACTGCAAGAGCTTTTGATTCACTTCAATCATCATTCAAGACTGTACAAGAACTGTATATTTAAATTAATGATTGAGGAACTTTTGTATGCAAAGAAGAATGACAACATATCATAATGTCCACATCCCTTCCTTGGAGGCATCCAGTTGTGACTCAAAATTGAAGTGAGAGGACCTTTGAGCACATTCTATTTGTCAGCTTACAAGTTCAGGCAAGTGTTTATTGTTATTCTTTACACTTTCTTAGAGGTAATAAAATGCAGGCTAGAACTTCAGCACAATGTTACATCTCCTAAAACCCACAAGGAAAAGAAACCTCTGAATGTTTCATTACATTTTTTTTATTTTATATTTTATAAGATGCTGCAAGGTATGAAAAAGTAATCATAAGTAAAGGTTAAAGAATGGAAGAGGAAAGTGCATCACATATGAAATTAAAAATCAGAAAACGTGGGGGTCATTATTGGAAAGAACAAACTTTTGAAAATACATTTAAATGACTAGTTGGGAAGAACATTGCCTAGAAAATATAAAAGCAATTATATTAGATATTTAAGGAATAAGGATAACAATGGGAAATGCAGCAAGGTGGTCTTGTGGCTAAAGGCCAGCTTTGAGGTATGAGAATTCTGGTGCTCTCTGTTATCAGGGGGGGTTTTTTGCATGTTATGTTGGCTGCTTATCTGAGCTCTTCACAGTTCTCTGGGTACATACGTTCACTTATAAAGAGCAAAAGTGAAGAAAAAAAGAAATTCTCTCAGAAAACACATAAAGATTGATGAATGCACTGATTCCTTGGCTAATCTGTATTTCTTGAATTTTCACATACTTTTACTTCATTTGCCTGCACTTGACTGTGGGATAAAGACCCTGAAGACCAGTAGGAACAACTTCTTGGCAGCACAGAGCTGCTGACATGCACATTACGGAGGCTGAGGAGCCAGCCAGCCCCTTTCCCTACAGGGACTGATTTTTCAGGCAGGGACCCAGGCTGTGTCTGCACCGGATGGGAGAAGCAGCTCTTCTGTCTGCGTCAGCCAGGCTCTTTAGAAAGGGGGCCCAAAGTGCTGTTCCCATCACTGGAAATAGCAAAAGTAAGACCACTCTTACTAATGTGCTGCATGTTATATACCATTGACATAGTAATGCCTCTGTCAGCATAATCTACATCCCAATGTGCTTTTCTAACCTTAGTAATCTGAATTATTTCTCTACACTGAGACATACATACTCAGGCATTCAGAAAGCTGTCTTGTGTAGCCCTTCATAGCCTTCCTGCTCAGCCTGTTTTGCTCATTTCAGTATAGCTGTCCTCAGTCCAGCAAAAAATGCATTAAAAAGGACTTTTCATAGTAGGAACATTTCACATCAAACTGGCTTTAATGTAAATGCCTTTTTTCTTGCATGAGTTTTCATAACACTGGCAGACTTGGAAGTCCTCAGAAGAAGATACATTCCAGAGGCCCTTTCTCACTTCCCACCCCATCAAATGGAGTTGCTCCACTTACATGACAGTGGGACTACTTCTTAAAAGTGATTAAGCATGCAGGCATGTTGCCAGGGATAAAGAAGCAGGAGCATGAATTTGTGATGCATCATTGGTCAGTCTCTTGTCGGTGACGGTGACTTCGGATGTGCTAGGACCCCAAGGGAAAGATGCCCTCTGGGTGTGAATGCATGTGTGAGAAGCAGTTACAGCACTCCTGATGTGCTACAAATTTGGACCCCAGCTTCTCCTTAGAACTTGGTCAGCTGTCAGTGGTCCCAGTGGAGCAAAAATCCAGTGTAAAAATTTGACATTTTCCTGTTGGGAAACATAACTCCCAAGGCATTGATATTTCTCTGGCATAGTTGGTGATTGGTATGTTTGTGTTTTTTCTAGTTCTAAGCATTGCAGGCTGAGCGAGCAAAAGTAGAGTGGGAGGCAGTAATGAAGAAAAGGGGAGGTGGTTACATCCTCTGCTTTTCAGTAAACTCATTTTCATGAATATCGTGATTAATAATAATAGCAACTTATGACTGTTTTGAAAAATTGCATTGCTAGAAAATGAATGTTTCCAAGTTGCTCCAAGGAAGGAAGATTTAAGAGGGAAAAAATATACACAGAACTGAATTTGAAACTATTTAGAACTGTAAATGCTGACAGTAATTAGGATGACTTGAGTATTTCAGTATGCTGTCCTTGTAGTACTTTACCCCCCTCTTCTGCTCTGCTAGAAAGAGTAATGTTTTCTATCTTTGGCTAGGAAAATTTAGAAATATATATATGATGAATATGACATGCTCATTATAGTGCCAATTGAAAGAGAACCAAATAAGAAAATCTGTTGTGCATATCGATATACCCACACTGAGCATCTACGCTAATACTTCTATGGTGAAGAGCTCTTCTTAGACGTTTTCTTTAACTTGTTCTATGTAATCTCAGAATTACAAAATTACAGACTGTAATTACAAAAGATGAGAAGACTGCACTGCTTTTGCAAAATGAGTTTTTGAAGGAAAAGTTTCTTCTATTTTTCACACAATAACTTTAAATGGGGAATGATCAAAAATCCAGAGCTAACAGAAGCTACCTGACAAATGATGTCTTAATGTTTCATGAAGTTCAAGGCATTAATGGCATCACGCAGCATAATTTCTGATTTCTTGAAAAACAATGGAGCTCATTTAGAAATTGGAATTCCCTTGAAAATGCCACAGGAGTGCAGGCTATTAATTATTCTGTTTTATTGTTATCTTTTGTTCAGAACAATAGTGCTCTTGAGGTCCCATGGAATCTCTCTCCCCTGCAAGGTGTCAGGTTTTGATTAAGCATCATTTCATACAGCTCATTAACAATGTATCTTAAAATGAGCTTTTGATTGAACATTTTTATTGGGCATTTAATATAATTTATGGTTTCTGTTGGAATTTCACATACAACATTTGCCAACCAAGTTATTATATATTTTTCATTAAACAATGGTGTTTTACATTTTCTGAAAGGTTCTATTTTTTAAGTAGAAGAACAGATTATATAAAAATTGATAATGAATGCAGTATATCATAAAAATAGCTCTCCTAGCCATATTTTATTCCAGTGGAGGTACAGCATATAGGTGTACAAGTATGTCCATTTGCAAGTGTCATTTCAGACTGCCAATCTCAAAGCCAACATTTAAGCTTAGTTTTCCTACCCAGAGCACTAGCATTTTAGTAAATCCACCTGCTTTTATAAAAAGTTAAGCCCCAAAGTGAATGAAAATTGCTCAATAAGCTTCATCCAGCAAATCAAACATTTTAACAAATGTGAAAGAGCAGTACAAAAAGAGCATGTTTTGTTACACAGCTGCTATATAAAGATTGTAAATACTCTTGGGAGTAGTAGTTACTGGTCCAGTTTAACACTTAAATGCAAATACAGGGGTAATCATGTTTTAAAAGATTTGCCAGTAAGTTCAGTCTTTGGCCTCTAGCAGTCTGGGGGATGCTGAAATCTATGGATTGTGAGTGGTTAGACAAAATAGTTCTGTCTTTCTTTGTAAAACAGACACATCAGGAACAAAGCATACACTGAATGTAGAGTAGGTTTTAGGTCAGCCAACTAGATGAATATTTATACCTTTCAGGTAAAAAGGACAAGGAATCCTGGTGGAAAAATTTGGGCAAATTATTTTTTAAACTGGGAATCTATCTTCACTGTCAGTTTTTGAGAAGAATAAAAAAAAAAAAAAAGAAGAAATAACCCTATATTGCTGAAATGGCATGCTGGGGACGGAGTGTGCACAGAGACAAACATTACACTTAGAAACAAACCATTACCTGGAATCTGTGTCTGGGGAGATTATTGGAATTATTTACATGCACATGTGAATACAGAGAGAAGCAGTCCAACACTGGCTGACTGTTAACATGGTGTACGAGTCTGTTGGGATGAAATAATAAGTCAAGTTTTCACTCAAATACTCAAAACAAAACCCAGCAGAATCTTTTGCTGAGGTTTGAGACCACTCAGCAAAATTTTCCATATATTTTGTCTTTCACTTGGGCCCTTGAATTTGTGGTTGTCAGTGGGATGGGAATATTAGAATATTCAGTCCTCTGTTTCCTTGACCTACTAAGAATTAGAAAGCACCAAGATTTTTCAGGAAGTCCTGCTATAAATATTTCCAACTTAATTGGGTGCATCCCAGAGGTTCAGATCATTTGGGATTTGGATGCCTGTCCAAATCAAACCAGAAATCCTTCTTAAGCAACATGGGCCCTAACCACAATATTCAGATTCAGACTGATGTTCCAGCTAGAAGTGTGTGCGTGGGGATTTTGAGCCAGTGTCCTATTGTATTTGTTTCAAAAGAGGGGTCAGCTGTGATGTTTGGAGCTGGATCCTTGCTTTATCTCAAATGGACACTGAATTTCCCACACTCAGTTTAGGATAGGAGTCTATCTCTGATGCTATGGATGCCTCTCATCACAAATGACCATAACTAAGAGCTCATAATTTGTAGGGCAGTCTCAGTTTTCCTTTGCATTTGTGGTTAGAATAATAGTTACCGCTCTGTGATTGCTCACACAGTCTTGTTCTTGAACTCAGTGACCCACACTGTGCTATTCAATCAACGTAGCTAAATTTCAGAGATTTCTTCAGAAAAATGACGTTTCTCACACTGACTGGCAGCATTATACCACCTTTCAGTCCGCTCCCTTTCCCAGCACTTCAGACCTAAAAGGATCACTGTGATACTGAAAACAGACTTTTTTTTTCTGATTTTTCTTATCTATTGGTAATACTTTCAATACTACTGTTAATTGACAGAGATGTGGAAATACATATACTTATTGTAGGGGTTTAGTGCTGTGTACCTGATAGCACTTTATATTTCAATTTTCTTCTAATTAATAGTGCAGTCAGCTTTCCCAGTTCTTTTCAGATGATTCACTGCATAAAAGAAAAAGAGATGAAATCACTTAAAAATAAGAAAACATAACTCTATGAAATGGATTATATTTCAAGCTGACAGTGCTTTTTTCTTCAGCTTTCTACTAATAGCTACAATAGATACATACATTCTATATAACTGTGCCTGCTTTCCTGTCTCTGTGATCTATCATAAATTTACCCATATTTCCCACTCCCTTCACAGCTTTGCTTATGATAGTGTATTTATCATTTTGCCCACAAACACCTGTGCCTTCCTTCCTGGAGCTGGGAATCACTTCCTTCACACAGACGTTTTTCCTGAGTGGTTACCTCGTCTATGAGTCAACCGTTGCTCTAATCCCAGTACAATAAGCCTATTTATTTCATTCCTAATGGAGATGCCAATGCAAAAACATTCCATGACTGATCAGTGTCATCATCTTATTTTGTAACCTTTGCCTCTCCTAACCCTGCCTGCTCCCAGCCATGCTTTAACCTTTTGTGTCACCACATGTCTACATTTAAATTCTTGGCACTCCAGGATATGGACCACATCTTCACACATTTTCTTTAAAGTGACAGGCACACTTTTCAGCACACTAAGCACAGTAAGTAACAGCTGGTCGGTGCTTACACTCGTATTACTTACTATGTCAGCAAATTTCTGTGTTTAAAAAATGGCCATGTTTTACAAAGAAACAAATTAAATTGGCAGGTTCCCCTGACTAGAAAGCCCATTACTGACCAACACCCTCCTGTGTCATTTGGGTGTGCCTGTGTGTTTGTAAAGCACTGAAAAACCCAAGGTAAGTCACAAAGCAAAACAGTTCAAGGAAACACTTCAGCCTCCCATCACAGGGCTTGAAGAATTCAAGGCAAAAAGCAGTCAGTGCTGAGGACTTTTATCTTTAATGCAAACAATACAAATGATACAGGATAACCAGGAAAAAAGTAGTATTTTATACTCCCCATTTCAGTAAGGCACAGAAATTAGAGAGTGGTCCAAGGCAATATTAAAGTCTCTGCTTTGTGCCCTTTTCCTTTTCTGGAAAGGAAAGGGAAAGGGAAAGGGAAGGGGAAAGGGAAAGGGAAAGGGAAAGGGAAAGGGAAAGGGAAAGGGAAAGGGAAAGGTGCTGAAGCCTCTTGTGTCCTGCACACCATAGAGAGGCTCAGCTGTGGCAGAGAGAGGCATTTTTCTGGGCTAGCTAGAAGATGGGGAAAAGCAGGGTTGGCTGTTAGTTTATACAGTTGCATATCTTCTTATTTGTAAAACTTCTTAAAGCTGAATATGCTGAATATACCTTCACCTGCACCCACAGCTGTACCTGTGGTCCTGCAGACTCTTTATGGAGACAGAGATGTGGTGTTCCTTCTGAACTTCTCTAAAATATATAAGTGAAGGTACAGTGTGGGGAAACGATGCATAAGGACCACATCTGCTAGAGCCCTCCTCTGCACCACTCATTCCTCCTTTCCTCTGCTTCTCAAGCTGAGCTGCTGGGAAGGTGAGTGGGTCTGTATTCTCTTCTCAATCACCCCCTTTCTCCAGTCCCTGCTTTCCAGGATGTGAAAGAAGGACTTTATAAAACTTCTTGGAATAAACAGATGAAAAGCAATGAGACACAGACAAACACTTTGTGTATATTAAGGTATGTTTGCTTTTGTACTTCCCCAAATGGTGAGTGCAGTACGTGCTTTTGTCGTGCCTCTAAAGCAAAGAACAAAGGGATGGGGCTGAAAGAATTTTTCTCTGTTCTTCCCAGAATAAAGGTTGTTTTCCCGTGCTTGACCTTCAACTCCCAGAAGACCTTAGTTTAAATGCTTTGATTTACTTCCATAATAAATTGATTGATTAATGTTAAAGGCAAGCTTTATGAGGCCTGTCCTCAAATGGTCTCAGAGCCTGCCATAGTGAGGATGTTATACTGCCATACTCTGAAAAAGGTCACATGAAGGGAATCAAAGACAAGATAAATGATGGTTTACACATCAGAAAAGCTCTCAGTCGTACAGACAGGGAATGTGGAACATAATGTCTCTCAGGGCTTGGTGCAGATGGTGTATAGTAAATATAGTCTGAACTGCCTCCCTAGGATTTATTATTGTTGCCATCGTAGTTGTTTTGGGGTTTTACTTTTGGACAAAGCTGTACTCTCAGAGTGTATGACACATGGACAGCCCCTTGTTAAAATCTAGAAAATGAAGAGGTCTGATAAGCTGGTCTCAACATGCTGGTGTTAAGGTGCTTGCTCTCAGAAGCTGAGAGCTTGATTTCTTATCATTTTCTGTGCTTGGTTAAAAATCATAGTTCACTTTTGCTTTCTAGCCAGACTTCACTGCAGGCATTTTTCCTCAAAAGAGACAGGCAAACTGAGCAAGCAAAAGAAGAATCTGTCCAGACCTTCAGCCTCTGTCCATATCTGCATGTCCCAAAGGAGAATTTATAAGGTATCAAATGGGACAGCAAACTTCTCTGTGTTTCCCTCCATATTTTTATGAGAAATTGTTTAATCTTGTTTTATTTTTGCCTTCACTGGATTAAATTTCCTCTGACAGGCATAGATATTCCTTATTTACCCAGGTGTAAAAGGCAAAATTGATTAATAAATTTTGAAGAACAGGTATAAGCAGGAACCTGAGCTTCAATTGCCATCTTAAACCAGAGTAGGACTGGTAATTGTATCAAAATCGAGCTTTTGTGGGAAAGCACATTTTTCAGACCAAATCTCAGGCCAGATGCCTATGCTTTCAACAGCACTCTGACTGGGAAGGCTTGTCAGATGTTGGAGGAAATTTCAGATCTCAGTTGGGGACAGAGAGGGAGGTGGAATGGAAAGAAGCCAAGTAAATGAGGTACTCCCTCAGGGCTTGGGAACTGCAGGCTCAAAGCCCTGCTCTGTTCCAGTTTGAGCAGGTATTTAAACCTTGGCTGCTTATCAGATCCTGCCCTCTTAACAGTTGAATTCTGGTCATCAAGGTCAGGCTGGGTTGAAGGACAGGACCCAGCCCCAGAGCTGGGAGGCTGGGAAGTGGATGGGCACTCACAGAAGTCTCTCCTGAGCCAGCACCTCCCCTGCCATTCCGTAGTCCCCCCAGGAAGGGGATGGCTGGGAGCATGGGTGAAGATGCATCCCCACAGATGCTGTCATCATCCCAATACAGAATGACCAGCACTCCTGTGGCCAGCCTGGCTTTCCCTCCAGCTTAAGTCAAAGTGGTCTATGACTAACATGCCATATCCTGAAGGGCAGCTGTCCTGTGTCTGCTCTTTTAGTTTGTAGAAACAAAATAGTGAATGTAATGCCAGTTTACAGTTCAGATTTCAATCAGTGAAAATGAAGAAAATCCCACAGCACTTTCCTGGTGAGTTTCAAGCCCATGGGTGATATTACCCATCAAATCACCCTGTAAACATCTGACGCACATAACTCAGGAGTGAGTCGTATTATGAAAATTGCTGTTCAAGGACACAATGACTGCTTCTGGTATTCAAGGATGAGATACCAAGGCACCAAAATGCCATGGAGGGCATGCCCTTAGTGCCCTCTCCCTAGAAGCACATTGTACTGAGGCAGATAATGTTGTCACCTTTGAAAAATAATTCTCCAAATGGCCATTTCAGGCACTTGGCTGCTGTGACTGTACAAGTCCGTGGTAAAACTTGTCATGGTAGAAGGAAACCAGCTGTGTAAGAAGCTTATTATTAAGGGCTTATAGCTAATAGGACTTTTCACAAGGCAGTAATGTGGTAAGACCGGATCTGGCAAAAGCATTTGTATTTCCAGTTCTCTGGTATTCTTGGGAGGGGAGAAAAGGGAGAGATCCAGAGTCAAAGGCTCATCTCAACATACATGGAGTAAGACAGACTATGCAAGGCACAGATTGATGTAGCCTGCTCTGAAAAATATTTGGCAAAAGGCATATAATGAGTTTTTCAGATTTCTAGTAATTTCTTTCTATTATTTGGAGGACAGGAGAATTTAAAGAAAAAAGACCTCCCTTAACAACATTCTGATCACATATAAATAAGTAAATTGCAATGAAAAAAAATGTAGAAAGAACTGATGGAAAAAGTCTTGTCACTTATTAAAACCATCCTTTGCCAGGACAGAGCTGCTGTGTATGTTGTACTAGCACTCCAACTCAGTCAAGCTTTAAAGCTTGGCTTTAAATATTCTTTTTATATATAAGGTTTTCTTCTGCTGCCAACCCAGCCCTTTAGAGTTGCAACCACTTAATATTCCACTTGGCCCATGAGAAGAGATTAGCGTATTGAGGATACAAATACAAAACACATTTCTCTCTGCATTCAGTGTAACCTGACTAGACACTACAGTTGGCAGACACCAGATGGTTGATTGGAGTCTCTAGTCAGTCTCTGCAATTGCCGAAGCCTTAAGGACAAAACAGCACCAGGGAGATAGATTTGATATGATCATGAATCACTTCTGGGACCACAGCAGATAACTTAAGATAGGAGTCATGCAGGTCACCTTCTCAAAGCAACTTCTGGTACCATGTGCAAACAGACTGGAGAAGATTAATATTGGAGAGAAAACGATGATGGATGGCATGATTGGGGTGGTAAGGTGTATTTGGGATTTACTGAACATCTTCACACAGTGTTTTGAGAGGACTGACAAGCAGAAGTGTATCAGCTTTTCAGAATCAAAAAAGGCAAATCCCGTTGAGGTGGAAAAGAAGGAAAATGAATGGTTTTGCTTCATTTAAATGATATTGCAAGTACTTCTAACAAGTAAAGTATCAGATGGTTATTCAGGAATATAGAATGAGCAATATGAAAATGTCCCCATTTAAAACTAGGTGGTTATTATTAAAAAATCTTGAGCAGCTATTCAGATTATAAAATGAATTTCCTGCAGCTGTACTCACATCACTTTTTCCACTTTTCATAAATTCTTAACTGTCTTTTTTTCTACACTCTAAAGTTTTCATGGAGACAAGCAAGTAAGTGTTAGACTTGCATGCTCTAGATCCTTGTGAGTTTCCATTAGGAAGCATGCTATTTGTGTGAGAAGCAATTTGTACAAACAGAAGCAAAATGTTTCTAAAAACCCCAGCTAGAACTTAAAGAAGATCTCGGTGGGTATTATATGACCCAGGAAAGGTGCTGTCTGCACCTTTTGTACCTAGAATTATACTCACATACAATTATTTTGGGTGATTTGAACAAAAGGAATATCACAATTATTTTACAAACACTGCCAATAAATCCACAGTAACAGATTTTCCCTATATGTGATGCCTCAGACTTGGTTTTTAGCTCTCAAAGCATTTTTACTTTTTTTTAAAGAAGCTACTTCTTACACACAAACCTGTTCTGTTATATTCAAGCTCCTGTCTTCCTTGCAGAAGCAGTATCATAGAATCATAGAATAGTTAGGGTTGGAAAAGACCTCAAGATCATCTAGTTC
>JBAFWW010065740.1:0-12641 GCA_036873685.1 Agapornis canus | reverse complement strand
TCCTCTTATCTCGTTCCTTTGCAAGCAAAATATTATCTTTCCCTCTCAAAATGTTACAAACAATTTTCCTTTTTTTTTTTTTTTTTCTTTCTGAAGCAGGAGGCATCTCCAGAGCTGGAGTACACCAGCCCAGTCTTCCTACAAGTCACTAACACTTTGTCTATGCTTAGTATTCTAAGCAGATTAGCTGGGAAGCACGGCTGGTGTAGCCGGCTAGCTATGCACAGCAGCTGTTAAGTGTCTCATCTAGTTCCATGCTGGTCCAGGCCAGAGACCACACAAAGTGAAATCATTTGACTTGATGAAAGATATTGGATGGATCTGGGCACTGGCTTACAACTATGTGGACTGTCCCAACCCCAACATAACTTGATGATATGAGCCAAGAATAATGTCCTGTGTAAGTTAGTATCTCCCCAGAATTTCAGCCAGTGTACAAGCTTAATACAAAAATATCCATGGTCCAATGGAAGAGTAACAGGAAAGCAGGTTGTACCAGTTGTTAGAAGGCTGGCACCCTTAAAGCATGGGCTGTACTCTAAATAAAAGGGTAGCATATAACCTTATAATAGTTACTAGAGACTACTATATCTAAAAAGTTTCATTATCTTTTATGAAAGTACTGCATTATAGAGAAAATATATCAGCACTCTACCAAAATTCTTTAAATGCTTTTACATAACCTTTAATCTATGCCCAACATGCACAGCTTTCCAAATGCTGCAGAATGGTGCCTGGCCTCTGAAGCTGGCAGGTGGAGTCCTGGCAATGGGCTGAGTGAACCACCTCAAACTCCTTCTCATTAGCACCCACAAATAATGATCCTCAAGCCAAGCTGGTTGTGAGTTAAGCACAGTCATTTCTACCTTCAGATGCTGTAAGTCTTGTATTTTTATGTGAGGTCTGTGTTGGAAGGGACTCCCAAGAGAAGATTCAGGTGATATTTTGTGGAATAGCACACTGGCAGTATGTCAAACATAGTACCACTTATTTGCAGTTCACAGGGTTTTGACTGATTGTTTAAAAGATGATAAATGAGAAGAGCTCCTCTCAAATGTTCCAACCCTTGTGACGTTTATTGATCCTACTGAAGGTATGCAACAAGTGAAGGGGAATTTCCTGACAATGAGGAAAACTTCCTAATGCCATGTGCAATTTAGTGGTCTAGTTGAGTCAATTACAGACATGTAACTCATTCTCCCAAAATTACAAACTGGCTTTTGTTATTTCCACCGAGTGGATGGACCCATCCTTAAGTTTCAGTCACCTCCTGCTTTTCTTGTACTACTGCAGAGTAGAAAGTAGGAGAATTTCTTTCATTACTTTTATATAGCTCAGCATCTTGGATTCTATCTGTGTAGAGTTCAACATGTTTCTTGTAAAGTGTGCAAATATGCGTCTTTTCGCAGTTATTCTTTCACATTTTCAAAGATAGTTCCCTCTTTCCATAGCTAACTTGACAGTCAATCAAGCAGAGTAATGAAGAGAAAAAGACAGAGGATCAGGGAATTAAGACAGAAAAGGAATCTAGGAAAAAAAATCAGAAATTTGAAGAAAAAAATAGAGAAGAATGAGTCAGGAAAACCTCTTGAAATAAATTAATAAACTATTGTTTTTAAAAAAAGGATGCTTTGCATCAGCTCTCTTGCCCTTTCCATCACCATCTATCTCCAGCTCTTTTCTTCCATTGCTGTCTCTCTGGCATGCAGATTTTCTAGCTTTTTGGCTCGTAGGCTTCACTTGCCGTATTCTATTGCATACTAATTTGTAGAAAGAGTTCAAGATGTACATGTGCATGTTCACCACACAAAACATGGCTAAAACAAGCCCCAATGTGACAATTTACATGAACCACAAGAAACCTTCAGGAATTGTCTGCTGATCTTTCCCTTGGCTCCCTCATGGAGACTTTGCCATGGTTACTTGCTGCTTGCAGGTGTCACCAGGATTCCTTGCTCTGCAGTCGCACTGAAGTCAAGGAGATCTGAATCCAAGAGCAGAAGTTGGCCTTTACGATTCACTTCCATGTAGCATATGTTACTATATTGTATACCAAGAAATGTAACTGAGAAGAACTGTGGTATTTACAGCATGCTAAAATTTAACTATTGCTGTAGCCTTCTGAAGCCTGTGGGCCACACCCCAAAGACTGTACCCATGTTGTGTTTGATCTTGTGTGAGATAGAAATCCTGTTGTTTAGGGACAAATGATGTAATATGAAAAAGGATTCAGGATCTGGCTCTGTGCCCATTACCAAACTGAGATAGTCCAGTGGTGACTAATTCTTTTATCGAGTAGGGCAGGAGAGGTACCATTGACTAAAGTGAGGGATACTGATCTATTTTTTAAATTAATATTTTTGGTAGGGACGTCAGAGGATAGAATGTTATTTTAGGAGACATTTAGCAAGTAGCAATGAGTTTTCTTTCTAACACCAGAGGGATGAACTTGAAGGTGATACAGTGGGTATGGTAGGCTGCTGCAAAAATATGTGGGTCTGGGACACTAAAAAAGGTGCTGCCTGTAAAATCAGTAATGCAAAGAACAGCTTAGAGCACACTTGATGAATTTTAAAGAACTGTAATCTACTGTTCGGTCAAGTGTCTCCATCATTCCTTGGTCTGATTATTCCTTCTTTTATGAGGTCCTAAAATAGTGAGGTAATCTTCATCATACAGAAGAGGTGTGAGAGTCTCCTCACGGTCTGGTTTTGTGTAGGTCTCTGTATTTGCAGGTGAGTGATACTACATGTCCATGTCCATACATCCCTCTGCCTGTAATGTAATTTTGCAGCAGCAGCATTAGAACAGATTGCTGGCATTATGGTAGCAAGGATATTGTTGGGAGTAACTTGGCAAGACTTGTAGGTGATGCTGGCTTTTTGCTCAAGGACAAGGATAGGGAAAGGGATGCTGGATACAAACCAGTGAAAGAAATAATGTCAGAAAAGTTCAGAAGATGAAAGTAGTGACAGTAAATAAGTCTGAAATTATTTTAGGTTTACATACTTTAAGTCCTCAGTGACTGAAAACACAGCCAAGAGTTGCTTCAGCAATATTCCTTCATAAATCTGCATAATAATCTCTCAGAGGGGCTTTGGTGAAATTACAAGTATTCATTTACTAAATTGGGTTCAGTGTCTGTATCATACACTGTATGAATATTCAGTGCCATGGATTCATCCAAACTATATTGAAGTTAGCATGGTCTGCAGACTATCTCAGATGACAATTTGACACTAGGCATGGGCAGAAAGGAATCCTTTAAAAATAAAAAACAACCTCCACTAGAATGCAGTAAAGAAATATTTAGCAGCTATATCCCTAAGCATGGGAGTAATACCTGTGTGTAATTTTTTCTTGTGGAATTTCTGACCTTTATAGTGCTGAATTCGGCAACAAGTATTTTCTTTCTATAAAGGGATCACAAACATAATGCAAAGGATTTATGACTGATTTATGAAATAATACAAAGATAACTGCTAGCCAGATGCAAGAAAGCTGTTGGACTGGGAGGGTAATCCTAGAAACACTGAATATAACACAGCGACCGTCATAAAAAGCAATGACTGGTCTTAAGTGACTCAGAAAACTTTCCAGAGAGTCAAAGATTGTACTGTAAGATGCAATAAACTGTAATCCTGCATAATTCTTCACTGTTTTTTACATTGTGAATCAAATACATGTAAAGAAACCCACAAATTACTTACAGAAAAACTGTGATAGTGAGTGTCTGCACCATACAGCATATCTCATCTGAGTTTGAAATGGATTTTATGCAGGTTAGCCATACTCTTGAGTATTTGTCCATCATCATTGTATTCACTTTTGGTCTGGTCTTGTTTTGGAAACCCAAGTCAGCAGTCTTTTCCCTCCAAGGCTGATGTTTGGAACATAAGGTGTTATAGTACTTTCACAAAAAAAATTAAAGAAGTAACTCACAACTTGGAGATTCAGAAGCTGTTAGTGGTGAATTGCGAGAGACCCAAGAAGTCACTCATGCTACACAGGAGAAGGTGGTGCAGTCCAAAGGCAAATGTTCAGTGGGTGGTTTCTGTGGACCAAATGGCAGCAAGTGAAACACAGAGCAGAATGAGAACTATGAGAAACTGTTTCAGTGGATAGTTAATTTCTTATCTCAAATGGTATGGGAGTTTCAGCCTATTTTTATGGAACGCATCATTCCCTGAGGTGGTATTTTTGTCAGTGGACATTGAAGACAGGCCAGTAGATTGTCCATCTTGTCATATTTTTTCCCCTGCTTTCTAGGTTTTAGGGTTTTCCTCACATTGCACAAGATTTTTTATTCATTATTTGCATTTTATCCAATGTTTAAAGATGAATTCAAGGTTCAGTTCACAAATCTCCAGCAATTCTAAAGATTGTTCTTGGGTTCTTTGTAAGGTAAATTCTGTGATTTATACTCAAATTGTGCCTCTGTCACTTGGCATTTCTTCTGGTTATTCTTAGCTGTCATTCATGATGTGATCTGCTTCTTCACCAAAGGTACAATACTGAGACCAAATGGAGAGGTGTTTAGGGGAGCTTGAACTTCATTATTAGAGAACGTTTAATCTTTATATCATTTGCACTGTGAGTGAATGAAAAGCTTCAGGTGAATGAATGCCATGAATGACAGTTCTGGAACCTTTTCTAGCAGTAAATTCATTTGACTAAAGTCAAGGTATGGGCTCAATGTGTTCACTTTCATGCATTTCCTTATCTTTTTTACACCAGATACCATGACAAGGGCTGCAAAATTCAAGTAGATAAAAAGTAAGGAAGCTGGTCCAACTAAAAAAAAAAGAAATGCACATAATGGCACCAAGACATTATATGGTCATAGGGGAATTTGTGAATCATGCAAGGAAATTAATTTCTGAGGGGCCTGAGGAGATTTGCAGGAATGTGTAGTGAGAGAAGGTGAGAAGCGGGATCAGTCCAGGGCTATGATTCAGCACTCTTCAGTGAGATAACAAGAGTACAGAGTTTGGTGCATTTGCTTTTCTGTTATTCCTAGGTGAAATGGCAAACACTGAGCTTTGTGTCTGCTATGTAGAAACTGGGGTTCATCAATCTTCCCCCAAGTCCCAAACAGACAAATAAGAATAGCTTTAAATGCAATCAGTATGGAAGAGAGTTAATGGATGGCATGATATTCTCTGTTATTGAAGAACAGCCACTGCTTCCCAAAGAGAATGAGATTGAGCCACTACCACCAAAACTCCAGAGATTAAGTGCTCACCAGAGGGAAACATTCATTAGAAAGAAAACTTGCATGGATGATTTTAAGAAAAATCATCCCTTCAGTTTTGCTCTCTAAGTGATGTTGATAGCATTGTGCTCATCTGTCATCACACAAGGTCAGAAGAGTCCTTTGAATTCAAGTTGTTTATAAAGCAGCTAAACAGGTACTTCCAGCTGGAAAATGCAGCACCTGGGAACTGTTTCAAAGAGGGACAAACCTGTGAGTCCAGAGCCTCTTCACCAGATCCTCAATCAGGCTCTCCCTTCTCTGTTCTCCTTCTCACTGTTTATGTTTAATATTTTGGCAGTGACTTTAAAAAGCAGTAAAAGAAACTGAAGGTAATTGCAGTTTTTCTCCAAACACCTTTTGGTTTTAGCTATAATTTGAAAAGATTTCAGGTTTTCAGGTTCTTTCACGTGAACATCCTCCAGCTAAGGCTAGATCACTTTCTTAGTGGTTATATTTGCCAGGTTACCAATAAGAAAAACTTGACTAACTGTTCCTTTGCATTTGTTGCTCTGTGTTCATATACAAATTCATGGTCTTTTGTCAAAGCAGCTTATATCATCATAAAGTATAAAATGTGTTCTTATATTCAATAAATAGAAAGCAAATTAATCATTTAGAGTCTACATTGTGACATTACGCTGTTGCTTAGCGAGGGCATTGATTATGCCTAAGAGAAGTTTGAGGAACAGCTTTCTTTAGTCTCAAATTTGCGACAGTTCCCCTTTGAGTTGGCAGTACATTAATGGAAATGGAAACTTGCCTCATTCTAAATGTCAGAATAATAGTGCACCAAAAACAATTCAGTCATGTCTTTCAAACCACGCACATATGGTTCAGCACCAAATGTCACTATTCTTCCCCACTTCCTTTCCATTTGTCACTATCTCTGTTGATTATCATTGTTTGGGTTAAAACTTTCATGAAGGCTCAGCACAAAGCTCACCTTGTCAGCAACTAGATATATTCATGGCATGTTCTATACTTGGTATATGCCTAATATAGTCTTCCCAAATGCAATGGATTAGAGATGCTACATAGTATTACTGCTTTTATACTCCAGAAGATTTTAATCTGAATCCTCCTTATTTTTGATAATTTATTTCCATCTACCCTGCTGACTTCAGGAAAAGTTACACCAGCAATATCAAGTGGAATGGAAGGAACTTCATTGTTAGATTTCTCTTCCCAAATATGAAAATCTGTAGAATAACTAGCAGGTACTAAGACATAAGATCAGCTTTTTGGAAATGTTTTTTGTTTGCATGAATGCTAAGACTTGAACACCATAATAACATTTTCTTCCTGTGTCTCCTCTTTCCTAAAATAATGTCCTTTTATGGCTTAAAATGGTAACTCAAGTTGTCATTATTTTACCTGTGCTGATACTGTTTATAAGCTGGTGGTCATCCAAGCTTTCAGATAGATATATTTCCTGCCCTGAGCATTTACATTCTTTGGCAGATGCAAAGCAACGGCTGAGAGGTAAAAGGTGTGGTAGAGAAAGCAGAGTTATAAACATGGCATGTAAAAACTATCTTGAGGAATTGCTAAATCTTCAAAAATCAAATATTCCAGAGTTGCAAAATGACCCAAATATGCAGCCTTTGACCACATGATTGCATGCTATTTTCCCTTTTTCTTCCCAGAGGATATTTGCCTCATTCAATAAGCAGAATGGGTGACATTCACATAATGATTTTTCTGTGTCAAAGTACTGTAACTTGTAAAAATAAATGCCTCAATGAAGGTGTTTTAAGTTGGTAAAATTGTATGGGTTTTTTTTTTGTCTTTTGGCCTCTTTCTGAGAAACAAATAAACTAAATAAATAAAACTGGAAACTCCTATCTGGCTTCAGAAATTTCTAAATGATTGATGCTTCATCAATTGATAAGGAGGAGAAAATTACATTGTACAATAGAAAATATAATTTTTTGTCCTAAATGTTAACCACTATGCCCTTGCCCTATGCTTTACATAAACTTCCTTAACAGAGGCTGCAAGTCTAAGTTCAAAATTGGTCTTTTGAGTATCAGACACTTTGTTCTAAACTTCTGTTGGGAGATTTTAGTTTTGTTTTCACTTTCACTCAGATCTTCTCTTCTTGGACCAGAGCACAGCCTGAAGACATGGCAATGAGAGGCATACCAGCAATTTGAGAAGAAAATTCACTAATTTCTTAATTTTTTACCCTTACTCATGCACGTAAGAGAGGATCTTAAAATCTTATGCATACCAGCAGCACATGAAAAACCTTTCAACTGATAGGCAGAATGACCGAGTATTGTCCACTGATTTTTCAAGCATGGCATGATATTACAGTGGAAGTGCAGTAAGTGTGAATGTCCTTCCTGCTGGAGGGACCAGGCATCCTAGGGACAGGGGTAAGTGGTTAGGGATGAGCATGGAAGGTACTGGATCAGTCAGCTGCCTTGCTGCAAAGGCAGTGAATGTGATGATGTGACCATCATCTTTCCTTCTGCAGAGAAAAGAGATTTGATTAATATTTTCACCAACACAGTGTTATGTCCACCAAGATGTATAGGGGGGCCATTTGAGTGAGGTTATAGTTATCAATCTAAACCCTTTTCTAATCTTCAATGTGAAGAACTTAGCATCACTGAGGCCACTCTTCTCAAAATGAAATGTGGAAAGCAAGATTTCATTTTGACATAGCCTGAACAGAGATTTTGTGTGTGATCTAATAATGTTAATCTATTATTCCAAATGTGGGTTTGTTATATTTAAAAAATGCATGAGAAACTGGTTTCCCAACAACTGTTTAAAATCACTATTCACTTTTTCTAAGCTGAAGTATTTTAATTTCTTTGTGTCAAAGCCTAACAGGAGTGTAAATAAAATTGAGAACTCAGAACTTCTCTTAGTTTTCAGTAGATAACCATTCTTCTACAATCTGAGACTCTCTTTGTACAATAAGGTCTTATACAAAATTTTCAGATAAAGAAACTATGTATAACTTTTGCAATAGAAAAATCTGTACTAGAAATAAAGTTGAAATACATGTTAGATTCCCTAAAAATCACTTGGAGGTTTACTATGTTCTAGTGAGAAGGATTGTCAGGAGCTATAGCATATATATCACAAAGCTTTTAAACAAAACATCTTCCACCTCTCCAGGAAATAAATATCAGTTGTATTTGAAAAATTACTTAACAAAGATGTTTTATGGCCACTGTATGTCAGCAGTTATTGCCGTGTAAATTAAAATAACTAATCAATTAATACAGAAGTAATTTTATTACCAAATGGATAGAGGAGATATGAAAAGCCCTAATTAAAAGCATTGTCTGCTCTACTTTACACTAGTGATTCTCTAAGAACCAATGTTATTTGTGAATTAGCTTAATCACAAAGGAATTAAAGAGAAAAAAATTATTGTATGAAAATAATGCACTAAATTCATGAAGCCCAGACAGAAAAACCACCCAGAGTCATTTCTGTATCTGATCAACTGGCTTGTCTAATCCATTTTACTGTGGATAGTTGGTCTGACATGACTTCAGATTAGTTTAATAGGCATTAAAGTGGCATGAAGTGTATAAATCTATGAATTTGCAAGTACAAATATGTTTAGGAATTCATTTATCTTTAAAGGCAGGAGGAGGGGAGAAAGTTCAAAGTAAAATCTGGATACATTTGTAAACATAGATAATTCCACAGAAAATTTGGAAAAGAAATAAAACCCATGCAATTTGGGCAGCAAATCCTGATGACTTTACTGAGTTTCTCTGCACAAAATCAATTACTAAAGTCAAACAAGAAAGCCCCCAAGATCTGGTGCTTTGCAGAATTGATGTGGAAGTTCTTAGGTAAACCTGCAAGTCCTGTTGATTACAGCCCAAATAAAGCAGACCTCTGGCATTCAGCTTTCTAAGCTGGCATGATCAGCACATAATGTCTTTGGAGCTAGAGCTGCCAACAGAAAGGGATCAGAGGCAGCCAAATTATGATATCACACCAATAATACCGCATCGTAGTGACATACATAAAACACTCTGTAAATTGCTTTTTGTAACTTTTAATTTATTAAGAGCTTTTGAACTATGTTTTCATTCTGTGACATGTTTTCATTTACCTCTCATACCCTTCATTAATTTGTTTCCTGTTTGAGAAATAATACCACATTTTTGGCAGTTTAAAACTGCTGAAAAAATATATCATACCCTACTTGAAGTAGCTTGCCAGAGAATCAGGATTGTGCAGTATTTTGAATTGCTAGGCTGAATTACAGTGAATTACTTGACTACTCGATTTGTCTAGTATCAAGGTTGAGTCATGATAGCTGCCTGTCATGCTGCTGTTTTCTCATCCCTAAGTCTAAATTGAGAACAGTTTCTGCAGCTGATAATCTGCAGCTTTGGAGAATTTGGAGATGCTGGATTTGTGCTCTGGAGGGTGACCTGTGGACCAGTTTTCAGGGCAGTTTGCAGTTTTAAATAAAAGAGATCAGACACAGTTCCAGGAATGGTGAGGGCTTGCTATTGGCAGACCTAGCTCAGGGTTCAAACATTGGCATCCTGAAACATTCCCAGTTGCTGTCTTTCTCCGCCATAAGTTCATAAAGGTGACTCAGCCATTCTGGGAATGGGACCAAAGGCATAAATGGACAGAGTAAAGGATTAAAATAACTCAATACCACATCATATAGTGCTGACCCCTCAGCTACCCATCCATAAATTCATTTGAGAAGCATTTAGTCTTCTCCTACAGCCTGTTTGGCGCATTTTTCCAGCTATGACCTCACAAACAACTATTCTGCCATGAGCTGCAAAGGTTCTGAAGAAAGCCAGAACTCTCTCCCAAAAGCTCCTCTTTACCCTCACCCATCAAAATATCCTTGCCTAAACTGCAATTGGCTTTACAGTTCATTAACTAAAAGGCAACTGTTTCAAAGTATTAGGTCTGTAACTTTGAAGAGTGAAGCAGTTAGATCTTGTAACAGGTAAAGTTTGCAACCATTGAATATATATAGGACATATGGAACCCTACAGATATTATACCCTTTCACTTCACTAATACAAGTTTCTTTGTGTTAACTGTGATCTAAGTCAGAAAATTTCTTTGACTATTTTCAAGAAACTGGAACAACAAAGAAATGTGGTTAAAAGTAAGGAAAACAGGTAAAAAGCTAGCTGAAGTTTCCTTTTGTTTCCAGTCTGCTGTGTAGATCATTGGTCAAGAAGGGAGTGACAATACCTTTGAAGATGACCTTTCAAGGCCAGGCCATTCAGGTGATATTAATATTTCTTGTCAGCCCCTGAGTTAAACCCCACAGGAGGGGAAGGCATCATTTGAATTGAGGGACACTGAATCTAAAGAGGCTTTTGGAATGGGTTGATGGGAAGGCCTTTATTGCACTTGGGAAAGATTTCCCACAGTTCATATGTCAGACAGGAAGGAAAGATCTTATGAAAGCAACAGGGGCCAAAGGTTTTGTGATAAAAACTGGGGCAGAGAAGAAAAAGCTTATTTTTGTTTCCTTCCAAGATAGGATTGGATTTTGACATGAAAAAAATATCTGCTTCCTGCTGTGTAGGAAGCTCATACCGTGAGATCAAAGAATAGTGAGTGCCTAGCTGCTAGCTCACAGAGATTTTAAAAGCTGGGTATTTGAAATTAAAAAAAGTCAAACCCTGGAGCAAACAAGAAATGAATGAAAGCTCAACACCCAGTGCTAACTCTACTTAAGAAAGAAAGCTGCAGACTGATTTCCTGATGTTTGATGGACACCCTGGAGAATTTTGGAGGTTGTCCTTTTTCCATAGTGGCAATATCTATCCTTGGATGTGCTGAATGCCAGCTGAAATCAAGCTGTGGCAGGAGTCACTAGAGGGTACTGTAATACACAGTATTTTTTATTGTTCATGAGTGATATTCATTCTTTCTGTCAAAACTGAGGCTTGTCATCTAATTTTTTTTGGAAGAGGTTGATGTAAATAGAAATAACTTTATTATTAACTCTGTCTTCCACTGTCTGGCTAGACTAGCTTGTTGAGTATTAGTCTCTAGAACAGGGTTTGTTGGGGTATCAGCCTACTAGAACAGGGCAATGCCTGCATGCTATTCACCAAAATCTTTATTGGAGGACCAATGTAGTCATGGGAAATGAAACTGGAAGAAAACATGTATTTCCCTAGCACTAGTTTCACCTCTAAATCCAAATCAGCCTGCAGTACAGTGAAAGCTATCCTGAAAAGCACATGATCTCATGCAGATTAGCAATGTGGTAACGTGTAGGTTCAGAGACATTATGATCAATACACTCAAGCATCAACCCCACCAGGCAGCTGGTCACTTTCCTAGAAATAACTTGAACAATTTTGATTCCCAGGATAGCACTGCTATCCTGGGAATTAAAGCAGGTATTTTGTACAGTGCCATGCAGTGCCATTCAGAGTTGAAGCTGAACCTTGTATGAATGTCTCACCTTCTGGCCCAGGCATCTCCACATCTCTGAGTCTCTTTGGGCATTGCCAGGACTCTGCAAAAGGCATGAAAAAAAGAGGTATCGCCTCACTCTCCCTCTCTTTCCCCTTATTTTTGACTTCCAGTAAGGAGGAGATTTATAAGTCTCCTGAGAGACTTTTAGCACTAGTGGTTAGTTGTACCACATGAACATATTTTCTTCTCTAAGTGCCTTTTATGTATCTATAGATCTATATATATGTATTTCATCACCTTTAAACCTGCATTTAGTGAATTAATTATAGTTCTGCTGTCAGAATGAATGATAAAACGTGGCTATGCTGCTGCCTCAGTTAGATATTGTTTTTCAGATATGGATAAAAAAATTCATGTTTGGGATTATTAGCTCATTCTAGATCATCTGAACTGTTGTCAAATACAGCTGTCATGATACCATTTAGTTACTGCATACACCTCCCTGAAAGCCTGAATATCTCTTATTCTCCATTCTTTGCTTTTTTACATATGATGCCTTGACATTTGATCTCATATAGGTACTCATTTCTCATCACAATTTGCAATTTCAATTCATTTTTGGTTGGCAAATTGTTATCAGAATTAGTTTCTTTTTCTGCAGATACATTAATTTATTTAAGTAGTCTTAAGTTAAGTAGTACACTAACTATTTAAGTAGTCAATGAGCACATGTTAGTCATAATATGGTTGTTCTGATTATTTGTTATTTGTGCTCTGTGAATGACCACTGAAGTCATATGGTTCTTTAATCTTGATAGAACAAGTAAAATAGATCTACAAATAATCACATTTCTGATCTTAATATTATTTATATACATTTCCAGTGTGGCATTCTATGTTAAATAACACTTTTTTTTTTTTTTTTTTTTCCCAAAAAATTTATCTTTTTCTATTTTTTTTCATATATTTCCCCCTCCTTTTTGAG
>JBAFWW010065737.1:2537-20543 GCA_036873685.1 Agapornis canus | reverse complement strand
AACACTGATCCCTGAGGGACACCACTTGTCACTGGCTTCCAGCCGGACACTGAGCCATTCCCAGGGAAGCTGTGAATGCTCCATCCCTGGCGATGTTCAAGTCCAGGTTGGACAGAGCCTTGGGTGACATGGTTTAGTGTGAGATGTCCCTGCTCATGGCAGGGGGTTGGAACTAGATGATCTTCAGGTGCTTTCCAACCTTAACTATTCTATAATTCTATGATTAATTTTAAAGTCTGTTACTCACTACTAGTGGATTAAAGTCTGAAAGTGGAAATTGCTACAATTCAAAGCTGCCTTAATTTGTGATGATTTCCCAGTATGAAACATCATTTGTATTATCACAGTTTCCAGGTGAAAGTAATAAGGAAATTAGAAACTTGGGAAGCTTCAGATGCAATTTGCTTATAATTGTCAGTCTACACAGGAACCTTAAGTCCCACAGCCTATACTGGTGTCACTCCGTTTCACTCCTTATATTTTGGTTTTAATGCCTTTATTTTACTCTTACTCCTATCACATTTACATGTGAACAATTTGAGAAATGACTATTATAAATGATCAGTATTTGTCTTTTAGGAGATGAATAATTAAGTAGCAAGAATTTTATATCAGTACTCTTCTACATCTTTTGGACTTGTGTCTCTCTGAATGAATAATCCTGAAATTAAAGACCCTTTTAAGATAATATTCCCACTTTTGAAGTCTGTTGACTTTAAATAGCACTGTTATTGTGAATAACTTATGTTATAAGTAAATTAGGAAAATGGATACAGCAGAATAAAGTACTGAAATACAGTACTTTAGTACAGTAGTTAATTGGCAAAAAAAAAGAGGACAAATTTTAATTAACTGTTAATACCAGCTTTAAAACTGTTTGAAGGCAATTAATTCAGTATTTTGAAAGCTTAACTTTGTTCAAGCAGAATACATGAGTAATGATTTAGAACACCACTTATTGAGAAGAAAGGTAACACCTGTAATCAGTTCTAAAAGGATAACTGGCCCTTTTAGGATTGGAACAAGGTGTAACACATTCTGGGTTAAGCCTATTATTGCATATTAGAAGCTAGTAGTCACAGCTTGACACACAAAACCATTATGTTCCCACATATTACTGAGAGTTTACATTACTGAAGTGTTTGTACCAGAGATGTGTCACAGCTACATCCTTTGATTTCTTGCTGATTACCACCTCTGAGCACTGCATATTGAAAGTAGAGTTGGAAATGTTCAAATAAAATATTCTTAACATCTAGGTGTTGTTTTCCCAGGCCTTCCTTACAGGAAATATCAGAAGATTTTGTAGGAAATAATTATTTTTATTTTCCTTCAAATACTGACTGAAATACATGGGAGGGACAGCACAGAAGAGTTGTACTACTGAAGAAAGCTTAAAATATTATAGCAACAGCCTGTAGAATTAATTCTCTTAAATTTGTAAGTTATGTGAATATATATGCATTCATTTATTAACTTGTCGATTCATTTCTTTCTAGAAATCCTTTCTGCTGGACCAAAAGGACATATTGCTTGTGTAAAGTTTTACTTGCTTAAAGTTTTCCTTGACTTCTTATCTGGAGTGAGATTAAGCTCACCTAGCTTTAGACAAGTGTAATGTAGATGTCTATATCTGAATAATCAGATATTAGTTATAGTCACTGAAAAGATAGTAAGTTTCTGAAGTGTAATTGTCTTACTTTTTACTTAAGGCTACCTTAAAAGCAGATGTAATATATAAAATTATATATCTTCCAATAAGTTTCAAAGGGAATCTACATGGACCAGCATACAAAGAGATTTTATGTAGCTTGTCAGACAAATTCAACCTCAAATATCTGGTATAAACATAGTGAAATGACTAAATAATCTCTACCTGTAGAATATTACTTATGTCTGTAGTTGTTCAGACTAATACAGCTAATTCCCATCATAGCTCTTTTAGACCACAAGATTTTACTTCAACCCAGTTATCCAGGAAAATGATTAACTTACTTGGTGAAATGTCCATGAAGAGGTAATGCAGAATGTGAAGAAATATTCTAGAGCAATGCATTTAGTGTTGAAACCTGACATCAGCATCGCATGTGTCCTGATTTGGTTGGGACAGTGCCTAGCTTGCTCAGTCAGTAGAGCTGAGACTCTTACTCTCAGGCTTGAATCCCACACTGGGTGCCAAAAAGCACTGCTGTGGTTTAAGTCCAAAGCAACTTAAGTACCATGCAGCCACTCACTCTCCACCTCTGCCTGCCCCCCATAGAATGCTTAGTCCAGTTTATAGTTGCTTATCCAGAAGGATTAGAATATCCTACAGATCCTATGTCTCATCTATCAGCTTTGACATAAGGCAAGAGTCTTGTGGCTTAATTCAATTAAGTAGTTGAATTAACCTTTGGGTGTCTAGATCCCAGATGTAGTCAATGAGTATCCAGGATGAAATTTAGTTGCTGCAACTTTAGGTGCACTTTGGTATATATTTGTAAATGTGTGTTGATAAGTTTGTAATGAATCATCCAATTTTTTTTTTTTTTTTGCAGGAAAAGACACTTATATTAATGCAGCGAATTTAAAAATTAATTTCTTAGGATTTCTTTGTGGGAAGTTGTGCATGAATCACAGCCTCTTTTTCAGGTCTTTTCAGGTCAGTATGGACCTGAAGTGGTGGAAAAGGATACCAGGTAATTCCACACCTGCTTTCCAGCTGCTAATGGTTAAGACATGAGGCATGCTACATATTTGATACAGTTTCCAGACCAATCTTTATCAGTATAGTTAGCCAGGAAGTACTCACATATTTATCTTCATGAAAGGAAGTAAACCACAATGAATGATGTCAGCTTTAGTAGAACTTAAATTTTAGCTGCATGGAGATTTTTGCCTGTTATTTATGTAGACATAATCTGCTAGCCTCTGAAGCTTTTTTAAACTGGACGCTATTTGAGCTGTGAATATTACAGGTGATATGTCTGGCAAAATGTTAGATAATCAGGAGCATTCTAAAGCCTATTTCACCTGTATTTTAACATAGTAGGAATCAACAATACTTACTACATGAAACAACACTAATCTGTGATTGGTTTGTCTATGACATTCTTCATTTGCTTTACTGAATACTAAGTTTTCCATTCAGTTCTTTGTGAGAGTTACAATAACACGCATGCAAGAAGTCATCTTCTCCTTTCCCTTCTACACAGTGACATTCTGATAAAGACTGACACTTCCAGTAATATCCCAAGCTGCAAGACAATAGAAGAAAGGAAAAACAGCAGAGATCAAAGGTCTCTGTAAAGTCCACCAGAATTAAAACTTGAAGAAATATATCTGCATTTCCAGAGGAATAACTCTGTAACCACTTTTTCTCTCTTCAGGTATCCAGAGAAGGCTAAAATGTATTCTGCTGGACTTGAAACCGAGTTCATTCAAACTACAACAGAAATTTGAAATAGAAATACACAACATCAGTTCCCAGGAACTCACTTTTAATTTCATTGGTACTGTTCTGGGATGCTACCAATAACATTATTTTCTTCTTTCAGATTTTTTACTAACTTTGCCTTTCTTGTTTTCTGTAGTAATTTTAAAATAAAAATTCTTCATAACAAAAAAATCCCACAACTATTTTCAACATTAATTTCCTTGTGTTTGCCTAAGAATTTTTATCACATTGCAACTGAAAATTTTGGTGCCTCGGAGATATAGGGTTTTGGCATATTAGTATTCATCAGACCTAATTTTTTTAGCTCTGGAACTCCTTTATATGTCAACGAATTACAAGAAATAAAAAATTATTTAAATGCATACATATTTATACATTGTAAGTTTCATAAAGATAAGGAAATATTTCCTGTTTGAATTTTCATGAGGTTAAACTTTTTCAAAGCAAGGTAGTGGTTGCTCAGGTTGACCTATATACCTTAAAAATTAAAGTATTTGCCAAAGAATTATTAAGTAACTTCTTTTGTAACCCCAAACCTCCACATCTGACATGAAGTGTTCCATCTGTGAATTAAGAATCTTGCCCTTCATAGAATGGACAGCTCTGAATACATGGAATTAGAAACTGCAGGTTATGGGCACTGCCTCACTTAGCAAGTATAATAAGCAGGCCATCCCAATTACAAACACAAATAGTAAGTAGGTTCCTGGCAGAAGAAAAGACAACTTGCAAATGAAGGACTTTAATGAGGAGTACAACAAGATGTACAGAAAACTGTCAAACACTTTCAGAAAATGAGTAAAACATTTTATAAGAGAAGACAACTTTCTAAGGATATAAATAACCAAACTGCCATGTGAAATGAATGGATGAGTAGATTTCACTACCACATATTCCAGTTTGTGCACACTACTTTGTTTACTGTCTCTGAGCACCACTGAGCTGAATCTAGCTCTTCTTTACTACTCCTCTCACTGGTTGTTTAAACACATTGATAAGATCCCCCCTGAGCCTTCTCTTCTCTAGGCTGAACAGTCCCAGCTCTTTCAGTCTCTTCTCATACGACAGATGCACCAGTCCCCTGCATATCTGCAATACTTTCATTGGAGAAAACACATCTTTAATGCAAGGGTGGTCAAACACCAACACAGGTTGCCCAGGGAGATTTTGGGGTGTCTGTATATGGAGATATTCAAAATCTGGCCAGACACTGTCCTGAGCAACCTGATAGTGCAAAGACTTGGACTAGATGGTCTTCAGAGGTCCCTTCTGACCTCAACACTTATGTGATTCTATAATCACCTTTGTGGCCCTTGCCAGACTTTTTCTAGCATCATATAAACTTGGAATCCTAGAATCCTAGAACAGTTAGGGTTGGAAAGGACCTTAAGATGATCTAGTTCCAGCTCCACTGGCATGGGCAGGGACACCTCATACTAAACCAGGTTGCTCAAGGTCCTGTCCAACTTGACCTTGAAAACTGCTAAGGATGGGGCAACCATAACTTCTCTGGGAACCCTGTTGCAGTGCCTCACCAATCTCACAGTGAAGAATTTCTTCCTTATATCTAACCTAAATCTCCCCTGTCTAAATTTGAACTCATTCTGCTGAAACAAGACAAAGGTGGTGCTCGCTAGACAGAACTGTGCCTATGGTAAAAGAGCTGATACTAAAACCTAATGGCATGTATAACTTTATATATAACTCTGATACTAAGTTAAAATTAGAAGTAGAATTAAATCAGCAAATAGAAACTACAGATGTATTTTCTTGATTTAGGATAAGAGAATTGCTGTCTGATAAAGAGAGTATTTCTGTTCAGTGCTGAAAAAAGAATACAATGAGAGAGGAAAAGAAAGATGCATGCAGGTATAGGAAGGGAGAGAGTATGAAAAGAAGCATTGTGTAGTAAATGTGCAGTAAAATAGATTTGTAATACAAACAAATAGACTGTCACTTAAAGGAAATATAAGGGTATTTAAACAGAGCGATATGGTGAATGCTTAGGAATCATGGAAAAGAATGAAAGATACAATAGCAAAATTATGATTCAAATTCTAAATAAGAATGTTATTTCTTTGGTGATTTTTTATCTCCTTTCTTCCTTGTTTTATCAGGTTCTAGTGCCTCCAATGTTAACACTTAAAAGGAAATAATCATATGACTAAATGATTAATAACTAAAATGTGAGGCTACTTAATGCCTGTTTTATAGAGATGATGATGATGAATATAATGGCTGAAATAAAGCTGAGATTTAACCCTTACTTAAGTTGGATAATGAAACAATAGACCTAGCAATAATGACAAGAATTTTAAATGTGTATTTTTCCCAAAGAAAAAGGATTGGGCTGGAAAAATAAGGAAAAGCAAAAGGCAAACGTAGTCAGTGGAGCAATGAATACATCTCTTAAAAGGAAAGTTCACTGAACAAATATAATCAGTATCTAAGCTCCTCATTTTTTATTATTCTTTTTTTTTTTTTACAACATTCTGCTACTGAGTAGCAAACTGAATAAAGATCAGGCATAGGAAGCCAAACAGGAGGTATGAAAAGAAGGAAATGACAGGATTAAAGAATGGACTCAGAGTTGAGGTTATTGTGGACCATAAATGGCAATAGTGAATTCTGTTAGAAGAAGAACATAAAATGAATGCATTAGAATATTTTTTGGGGAAAATTCACTCAACACTGATAAAATAAGGGTATTTTGTCAAAGAATAGTAATAAAAAAGAATCTTAAATCAGTATCTCATTTACATAAAATGTATTAAAAAGTAGACAATAACATAGATAAAACGACTAAATATAGGACATGGGACTCTCTCCAGATGCTATGAGATGAAATATAGTTGATTATAGCAGGTTGCCTAGAGATAAATATAAAATATTATACTGTAAGGTTGGCAGTATTTTGTGTACTACAAGAAGGAGGCAATATGACTGGAATACTCCAGATAGCGAGTAATAGGAATGAAACCTATGAAGTATTATAAGTATTTACTGTCCCTACTTGTTAATTATATAATGTATGAGCAAGAAGCCTAGCTATAAAATGACAAACTAATGGAGAGAGAGTGCTTCATCATGGACTGTTGTCTTCTGGTTTGCAGAACTGGCAATGAAACTGACATAAAAATTGAAAAACATGATAATCATGCCTTAAAGTGAGCAGCATGAATGGAATCATAATAATATTATCAATAATTTGTTTGGAGACACTATAGCAACATCAATTAACTTGGAAATCTAACCCATCCTAAGACAACACACCCTTAGAAAGTAACTTTAAAAAGCACTGAGCTTGTATTGTGATGTCAGTGATGCTTTGGAATAAGACTGTAAGAAAGAAATCCATTTATGCACAGCAACTCAAATGCATAGCAGGTGAACCAACCAACACAATGAAACTATTTTAGTGAGAAATAATAGACAGATTTCTTTCTGGTTTGTGTTTTTGTTTGTTTTGGTGCTGTTTTTTGTTTTGTTTTGTTTTGGGTTTTTTAACATTTCTTATGCCAATTTTTACAAACATAGAAAATCAAATCTCTATGTTTTATTAAAATTACATATCTAACAACTTTTGGATTTGGTGTGGATCATATTGTCCTCCCACCTTATCAGTGGCTTTTGGTCATTTGAATCTATTGATGCGTAAAATTTCATGACCATCCTAATACAGTTAACCTTTATCATAAAAACAGTTCTTCTCTGAAAACAATATACCCCTGATTTCCCCAAGATTTACAATATTTTGCTTCACAAGCATTCTATGTTCTACTCTAATGGGTTAGTTTCATCAAACATGAAATATACGAGTTTTGTTTCTGTTAAATAAATAGATTTTTTTCTAATGACATTAAGGGAAACTGAATCTGGTCATGTATGTTTACTCCAGTTAATGGAAATAAATGGGAATATCATCAAGACACTCCATGCCACCTCAAATTAGCATACACACACAAAAAAAAACTAATTTCCTCTTTTTAACTTAATTTCTTCAGTTTTAAGGTAGCCACATTCTTTTTTTGAAAAGTCACATTTTGTTTTCCATCTATCCTTAGCATAAAATGCAACATTGGAACACAAAATGTCATAGACTGGCAGGTAAGCTTCAGTGGCCTTTACCCAGAATAAGCTATGTCTTAGCAATTTTTACTTTTGCACCAAACATAGCATTATACATATGTACATAAGCAATTATGTACAAAAACTGTACAGATATAGACTATCTCAGCACATGGACTTCACATCTATGTAAAAAGCTAGTACTAGACTAATACCTTTAGACAGATATTAATTTATGGAGAAGTCCTGTCATGCCAGACTAAATATAAATTTTAAATAGAAATTTAAAATTTGACTTATAAGAATAAATTTGGTTCAATAAAAATATGTTAAAATCCTTCTAACATTCCTCCTTTGTGCTTATATAAAGATCCATGGTATTTAAACTTGTATTCTATAGGTGAAGTGTAGCAAATGCATAAGCATCAAGGAGATTGAAGAACACAAGGCTAGCTAAAAGTAACAGAGTAGAATCTTTTAAAGATAGGAGATAAACCAAACTTTTTTATAATGTAAAGGGTAAATCAGTAACCATTTAATAGCCCTAATTTCAGACAAAACATTAATAAGTTTTGGGTTTTTTTTAAATACTAGCAAAGTTATAGGTAAATTTCTATCCCTATCTCTCTCCATCTCTCCTAACCCTCCACTTACATACCAACCTTTCCTCCTACTTACATAACTGCACAGCTTCATGTGGTTTTGAGATTGTCAGTTCCTGAATGCTTCTTATAACCACACAAACAACACTGTGCTAGTTAACCAGCACAGCTTAAAAAAGAAACTCTAACTTCTGTCACATAACTGTGAGCACATCTAAATACTCTATAAATGTGGAAAAAAAATGTGAAGGCTTCTGGTTCTGACATTTGGAGACTACAACTATTTACATAGTCAGAAATAGCTGAAAGTTGTTTTCAGGGTTTGCTCATCACCCACTGTCAGTCATCAGCTCCATGGTATGTCAAACAGAACCAACATGCCTTTGACAAGATTACTGTGCCTGAAATCTGTAAATTTTGAGAAAATTCCACTTACTAACCAACATGTCAAAATTAATTTAGGGCAAAAATTCATCTGTCTTGCCACAAAATAGCATCCTTATGCTAGCAAGATTCTTTTCATTTTCTGTAATAGTGTGTCTCAGGAGCATACCTTTAACTTCCAGAATACATATTTTTTACCTATTCTTGTCAGTCTGAGATCATACTTCATCTGCCTTATGGAGAGCTTAATTTCAATTTTTTTTTTTTTTTTTTTGAATTCTCAGTGTTCAATTTTGAAGACCTGAAGAGTCTTTTTCAACCTAATTAGTTCTATGATTTAAAATGAATAATATCAGTGATAGGTCTGGCATTAGCATAACTATGGAGCACTGGATTCTGCCAGCAGGCCCTTCTATTTTTACGTAAGAGGATAAGTTTGTAAAAAGTCATTTAAGAAACTGTCAACTCCATTTATATACAGATCCTGATATGAATAGATACCATTGCTCTAAATAAGCACTGTAGAAGCATGCATATCTGTTTAACTATACCAATGATATTTAAAGATGAATCTGCATCATCCCTAGAAATACCCTTTTACAGATAGAATGAGGAAGCATATGTTGACTGTTCAGCAATTTTTTTCAGTGGTTTACCTAGCACCCATAGAACAGCATCCTGTAGTCCTCATTGAGCTGACTCAAAATGTCATAGTTTTCTATATCAGTGATTTTCGAATTTTGTCATTTGTGCTTCACTTTGAATTTTATACGTAAACTCCTGTGTTTCCTTCAGTTACAATCCCTGCTTCTGTAATATGATTTCTTTACTTTATGATCAGACTTAGAAGCAACAGGAATCCCTTCTGACTTGGGAGGCTTTATCAAAAACAACGCTTTTTACCAGATATACCTGTCTGCAGCTAACTGTGCTCACCCAACACCAGTCATGGTTCACATCGCTAGGTGTTAATAAGGTAAAGATAAGAATAATGAATATAAATTCAGGAGATTTGCATATTCAGCATTACTGTTTTGTTTTGGATTCTGTGCTGGGGTTTGTTATTGTTTTGTTGGGGTTTTTTTGTTTTGTTTTGTTTCATTTTTTTTTTTTTCCCAATACCCCATTGAGTTCAATATTACACTTGTTTATAATTGCAGAGGATCTGGGCAATAATGTTTCCTGTAGTTGAATAAAACAAACAAATCTGCTAATAAAAACACTATGTAGCTGCAGTACCTCCAAGCATGTGGTTGAGGTGAAGTCATTTGTAAAAGCCTTTTAGTACTACTCTGTAGGGAAATGTACATTAGCAAATATGCATATTTGAATTGATTCTAACTCCTGAGTGATAAATGCTGGTATATGAATGTTGCTGTTCTGAACCTGCATTTGCAGACTCACTTCCTTTAGAAAATAAAGTGCAGGATATTGCCCTCAGAAGTGTATTTGAAAGATGTTACTTGTCAGCTGAGAAAATCAGTGCAAGCCTCCCAAAAGATGCAGTATATGCTTAACATGCAGAAAGCATTAAAATGTTAAAAAACTTTAATATAAGGAAGTCTGGGAGGCTTACTGACTTGTAGGCTTAATCACTACTGATTGACATTCAAACTTTGGGTTTATATGTTTTTTTTTTACAGTATGCTGGATGTTCTAGCCCCCACTGGAGCAACATGTTTCATCAAATACTATATATAAACCATTATAATAATTGAAGCTTGGACAATTTCTGGAAAATTGCATCAGACAGGATTTTTTTAAAGTTACCCAGATAAGATTTCTTATTAAAAAAAAAAAAAAAAAAAAAAAAAAAGACTACCACTTTTAGTACTAAATATCTTGAAATATTTAAATTTTTATAAGTTTTAGGCAGTGGTGTATTATTAATAATTAAAAAAAAAAGTGGGGTTTTTTGGTTGGTTGGTTTGGGTTGGGTTTTTTTGTTAAGTTTGAAAATCTGAAAGTGTTGGTGTTGGTTTGGGGTGTTTTTTTATGTGTTGTGGTAAGTTTTATTTGTTTTATTTATTTGCTTGTTTGTCATTTAGTTGTTTTTTTTCCCAAACCTGTTGCTCCATAGGTTCATTCACCAATTTCCTGATCAGAAGAAAGAAATGTTGCTATCCTGACATCTAAGACATTCATTCTATCTATATAACATTCAAGACAAAATGTTTTGTAAATAAACATAAACTCTTAATGAGTAAATGTACATTTTCATAATAGTACATGGTACAATGTAAAATAATAAACTGTTCCTTTTAGATACTTTTGAATAATCTAAGTCTTTGCTTTGAAGACATTATACTAGATTAACATAATGGACTCTTCTAGCCAGAAAACATAGAATTGAAAAATGTTGGTTTAAATATCCAGAGGAAGCAAACCAAGACTTTGGAGTACTGCAGGAAACTAAAATAACGCCATATTATCTTTTTTTTTTAGTCACCATTTTCTATTGTTCTTCTTTCTCTGTATCCTTCTTATCACTATATCATATGAAATGTCTGGTTAGAGGAGGAAGCATTAAAACTTCTAAATTCATAGAATCATATAAGCAGAGAATAGAATAGCTTGGATTTGAAAAGACCTTTGAAGACCATGTAGCCCAACCCCCATGTTTTGGGCAGGGGCATCTTTCACTTGATTTGGTTGCTTAAAGCCCCATCCAGGCTGGCCTGGCCAGGGATGGGATTTCCACAACTTCTTTGGGCAACGTGTTCCAGTGTCTCATCACCCTCACAGTAAAGCATTTCTTCCTAGTACCTCATTTAAATCCACCTTCTTTCAGTTCAAACTTATCCCTTCTCCTATCACTGCCAGTCTTGGTAAAATCTCTCTCCATTTTTCTTACAATAAAATGTCCTGTAAGCTTTCTCTTCTGCAAATTAAACAACTGCCTCAGCTTTTCTTTTAGGAAAGCTATTCCAGCCCTCTGATCATTTTCATGGCCATCCTCTGGACCCACTCTAATACATCAATGTTTTCCTATACTTGGCGGCCCAGAGCTGAATGCAGTACTCCAGGTGAGGTCTCATGAAAACAGAGCAAAGAGAGAGAATCACTTCCTTCAGCCTGCTGCCCATGCCTCTTGTTATTCAGCCCAGGGCTTGTTATGCATTCTATGGGCTTTGCTGGCTACAAACACACACTGATGGCTTGCATTCAATTTTTTGTCCACCAGAATCCTCAAGTCCTTCCCTGCAGGATTTCTCTCAACTCCTTCATCTCACAGTCTGATACTGGAGATGGCTCATGCCCAGACACAGGGCCTTGTACTTGGTCTTGTTGAACCTTGTGAGGTTCAACAAGGTTGAACATGGGCCCACTTTTTCAAGCCTAACAGGGTCTCACTGGATGGCAATCTTTCCATCTAGCAAATTGACTGCACCACACTGCTTGATGTTATCTGCAAATTTACCAAGGTTGCACTCAATCCCATAGTCTATGTCATTGATGAAGATATTAAATAGAATTGGTTCCAGTATGGACTTTTGAGGGACATCATTCATTACTGTTTGCTCTCTAAATCTTATATATATATATAATATATATATATATATATTATATATATATAAAATACAAATATATGGAAATTATTTGCTCTCTTTAATATTAAAATAGTATTTTATTATGTGCTTTAGTAGTACAACACTGATGTTATTCTCCTTTAATTGTTGAGAGCCTGCTAAACCTAGCAAAAATCTGTGATTATTTCAGTAATTATTGAAGTTCAGATTAGTACAAAAAAGCATGATAGTTTTGACAAAGATTTTATCAGAAAACAGATCAAAATGCAAATTTTTGGTTAGAAACATCAGGTCTATATCACTAGATTATGGCAACTATTACACTCCATTTAGTAAGCAGTGTTGTGTTGCAGTGTTGTTTTGCCTGATTGGGAAGTTAAAAATTGAACACTGTTCTTTCATTCCAGGTTTTTGTCCTAGTTCCAGAGTGCTGACAGCTCTGTGATTTTTTTACTGAAAAAACAAGTGGAGAATAAACCAAAATAAAATCCTATAGATATTGATTATGGATTTATGGATAATAATTATTACTACTATAACAATTATAATTAATAATTACTTAATTTGTAAATGTATGAGTATTATTTCCTACAACTGCTATTGGTTTGGAAAATTTCAGAGGAAAAAGGGGGGGGGGTGTCATTATCCACATCTCTTTGTCAATTCCTCTGAAGAAAATTAGTACTGCCACAAAGAAAGTTGTAAGGAATGTGGAGCCAGAGGCAGAGTGTTAAAATAAACCCCCACAAATAAAAAAGAAATAATTACTACTCAATTTGGTTACCTATCAAAGGAGTAACTCTTCAGATAACAGCAGAAGGGCTGTGATTCAGATGTTCCTGTGCTCATAAAAGGCTTATTCTACTTCCCTCATCTTATTGCTGTAGATGTGTTATTACCGTCTTTGTACATTAAAATGATTCACATGCTATAGTAATTTAACTGCTTGCATGACACCCTACTGAATTGCCCTGCAAGCTTGAACCTTGTGAAAGGAATAGTGTATTTTAAAATGAAGACATTTTGAAAGAGAAAATAAAAGCCTATCCTGATTTTTCAAAACTTTTAAATGTCTGATTTTTACTGATGTTTCTTTAAGAAGAGCTAGAATACCTCCAGTCTATAGCTTCATTGTCAGAGAGTTTAGAATCTGATAATTCAGATTAATTTTTAAATCAATGTAATATGATTAGTAACATTCATTTAAAAAAATTAAACCTTGAAGACTGAGCAACTGCAACATAATTGATTCTTTTAATTCATAGGAAGATTACTTTGAAGTCTAAAAAAATCTGTTATGAAAAGGACACATTATTATTTTAAAGAATATGGCTGCCAGCTCTGTATCTGCAGCCAGCATTTGGAGACTTTGGACAACCAAACCACCAAATTTCCATTGGCACATTCATACTGACAATGTGGCTGGTCACTTGTTTCATTTCAGTTCATACATTACTCATGGAATTGTCAGTAAACATGTTCGTTTGTACTCAGAGTTCGTAGAAAAACAAAGAGCTGATTTATTAGTGGTGAAACTTGATTTCACAACAGAGGATAGTTTGCACTAAAGACATACATTAAAAGATGACCCTTTTCATAGTATCTGGCTCTGGGACTGTGAGGTACTCTCAGATGCGATAGATACAGAGGGTTTTTTCTGAGTTCCTGTTCCACAGGTTCAGCAAACTCAACTTGAAAAAGGATCACATCAACCATTTTATATTATCTTTTCCACTGAGATGTTCCCAAGACCATAAGTCTCTCACAAGTGGCATGACATACTTCTCCCTAGCAGATGAGGATCCTGTGCTTTATGTGCATCTATTTATATTAGTGAAAAGTAGCAAGATCTCATTAATATAAACAAAAAAGATTGTTTTGGTGTCTTGTTTTATTTTTTGACTAAAGGAAGGGGAAACAGCTGAAAGATATATTTCTTCAAAGATCATTACTGATTTCAAACTTTATGTTTAGAAAGTGAAAGAAGAAATTTTACTAACATATTAAAAGTTGGAAAAATGTTTCCTTAAGATTTTTTTAATTATTTGCTTAACATTATTATATTTTTCTTTTAGGGTTTAGAGTAACATTTACTTCAAGATTTCCAATGTTTTCTTTATCTTTCCCCTTCTATTTTCCTTGATTTACCACATTTTTCACTGTCCTCAAAGCTTCAAATTCAGTTGTGTTCTGATTGCAGTCTGTCATAACTGAAAACAGGACACTGTCTGATAGGGAAAAAGTTGGTGCAGATGCTGCTTCTCTGAAGAGCTGGGAATGGTGCACCACCCCATTCCAGGCTACTCACCTGTGAGAAGTACCTGCGAAAGGGCTAGTTTAGTAATTTCATCACTCAAATTATTCAATATTAAGCAAGTTCCTACAATTTCTTATACATAAATGTTTATTCTTTTCTTGTTCAGCCAATGTCCCTTTGATTTTGGATTCCTCAGTTTGGGATAGTGTCCAAGAAAAGATACTACAGCTTCTTTCTTTAAGGACTGAAGAAAGGAAGAAAAGCTTCAAAGCTTAAGTGATAAATAATAGAATATAATCACGTAGAAAGCATTAGGAGCCAATTCTTTCTTTCAATGGCTTTCAAAGTACTTTAGTGAACTGATTAGTATCAGATAGTCTTTCTAGAATTTTTTTTATTACTTGGTATATATATAAATTGTTCCATGTATAAAATACATACATTAATTAAGATATTATTAAAAGGATAAAATAAATTTATTTGAAGAAGAAATAAGTTTTCATTTGTATAATATTTTTCTCATTTCCATTAAAAAAAAAAAAAATCTTCATCTTTTTTAATGCTGATGACATTGTGTATGATTTTGTTTAAGTTAAGGGCTCTCCTTAGGTTTTTTTATTTATAAAACAATTGAATGGTTAATGACCTTGAACGTTCAATATATGTTATGATTTTCAGATAACCAGCACATTTCTTTTTTTTTTTTTTCCACCTTTTTTAGGTTCATCCATGACATAGGAACACATTAAACTGAGTGGATTCAAGTGAGCATACTACAATACACTACAAGAATTATTGGATATTTTACCTCTATGCAGTTGCATGATATGAAGCCTTATTTTAACAGACACCAAACTCCACTAGTAATTTTCTGTAGAATGAACTGTGAATGTAGAAATGTGAAGAGTGAATACTGAAAAAGGACACTATCTAAAGTTGCAAGCAGTAAACAAACAAACAACAACAACAACAACAACAACAACAACAAGATCACTCATTAGTGTCTCTAGGGCTACAACTTTGTGAATCCGGTAAAACTTTCTTTAAGGTGAACAAAGAACAGAAAAGCTAGAAAACTTGGTACCAATTAAAGATTGTTTAATGAAAGTTTGTAAAAATAACCCACAGTGGATTACAAGGTGAAAGATAAAAATAAGCAACCAAACATCATCATACTCCTCCAGGCAGACTTCTTATTGCTGATGACTTGTCAGGACCCACTCTTTTCACAGACTTCTTTCTCAGGGTACAGCAGGACTCCATAAGAGTCATAAACCCCAAGAAAAAAGGTAGGCATTAGGATGTATTTGTGTAATAGACTATGAACATTAGCATTATTTTAACTGAACCAATAATAAGTGTTTGTTGCATTTTTATTAGTCTTCTAAGTCTTTAATTAGACTAACAATAAATTCTTGGATCTGCATATACATGGTGTGCTTTCCCTTTTGCCCATAACAAAAATTTGAATGTAACAGACAATACCACATGAAAGTCAGAAATTATTTGATGTGAAAGGTTGAAACAGGAAAGTATAAATTGAAAAAATGTGTCATACATGCACGTGACTTCCATGAGCCTATTCTTGAGAGCTAGGATTCTACAGCTATACAGAGGAAGACAAAAGTAAAAGTGAAATGATAAATGACAATAAATATAAAAATGGTATGACAACAACAGAGGAAGTGAAACACAGCCTTCATTTGGTGACATGCATTGTCAATTGTAGCTATTAAAAGGTTTGGGTTTCTTAATTATTCTAGGTAACCTGATGTAATTAGAAAGATGGACTTTGTTATTATTTTTAGAATTGGCATATTTTAGGCCTTTCTCCTAGTGCTACATATCTCAGTTTCAAATAAATATTCTTTGATCTACTTATTATTTCATTATATTAATTTAAAAACCTTAATTAGTCAACCCTCTTGAAATCAAGATATAATGAAAATGATGGAAGCAGCTCAGCTTGACATAAGACAGCACCACATGGTGGCTTCATATTCATGAATATATATATTTCCACTGAAGCACAGCATCTTGTGCCAGATTGCAGTCTTTTTATCTTCAAGTCCCAATCTGTGTAATATTTGCTCTACCTGGGAATTTTGGAGCTTTACTTCTTTTCTTTTAAATATTTACAATGAGTAATTCTAATAGATTAGATTAATAGGGTGCAATTTACATGTTTACAAAGACCAAAACGATGACAACAAAACAAGATGAAAAAAGAAAAAAAGTTAAAATAAGGAAAAAATTAAGAACTACTTAATTTTTCATAAAAAATATTCCCAAGGGCACTTTCTCCTTTCAGTTTGTTTCTTTCCACTTTCTTTCTTCATTCCCTCCATGGTCTGCTGCCATTTCTCATTATGTTTTCTAACAAATTTGGGCTGAAAGCTTCTCTGAGTAGGGACATTATTTCCAGCTTTATTCTTAAAGCACCACTTGTTCTTATTGTGTCATATAAAAAGAATGCCATATTTTTAGTAACACTGAGACAATGCATTTCAAAAAGAATGCAATATGAACTCAATAATTAGTGTAAGTTTCTTGAAACACAAGAGTTTTCTGGTCTAAACAGCAGCTATGAACAGGAATCACCTATGAAATAAATAATGGAGATTTTGAAAAATATCTATAGGGTATAGTAATACAAATTTTATTTGAAAGGTGATTTTATTTTTTTAATCCTTTTTTTAAATCCTTTCTTCCTTATTATATAAATATAAATAAAGTTGAAGTTCTCACTGGTTATATTATGTTGTCAATGTACGAATAGGCAGTTCTGAATATTTGGGTAATTTAATGCTCCTTCATTTCCAGTCCTTTCCAAACCTGCAATAATTGGGTTACTAAATCTTACCTTCCTCTACTGTTTTATTTTTTCCATGTATTAGCAAATATTCACGCTTAGGCAGAAAGATGTTTCTTGTTTACATTATTGCTTCATCAATCAGTTTTTAAGCATGACCTTGACTATTTCTGCCATATTAATGAAACTAGTTGTCCAGAACATCAGAGCATTAATGACTGCTCATTATGTGAGCATGATCACTTCCTAGGTTACACTGAGGAGCCAAACACCTACATTTTTGTGAGTGACAATGGCCAGAAAGCTATAACTATTCAACTCAGCAATATATAATGTAAATATATGATAATATGCTCTCATGATTCTGCATTTTAGGATGTGAAACAGAATTTTCAGAAGGGAACCTAGAATGTTAATGCATAGCCAGGGTTTTGCAGGTGTGAGTTTAGTATTGGTATTTTAATAATTCAGATGTAATTGGTTTAAATTATGATTAAATGCTAGAATTATTTTAGAAGGAGAAAAATAACTAAGATTAGATCTATATGCCGTAACTCAATATTATGCTTATAGCCATTGCCAACTCTTAAGTGGAAATAAATTCAGTTATAGGTACGATAACAAAGAATCCGATATGGTGGATATGATTAAGATTAGAAAGTTTGCAAATGAAGTTTGGTGAACTGTCGTGAACCCAGACACACAGCTCGTTCACTCACTCAACCCTCCTTTCTTGCCCTCCCCTCCTTCCTCCCCACTCCCGGAGGAATGGGGAGGAGAATTGAAGGAATGCAACTCCCACGGGTTGAGATAGCAACAATCCAGTAACTAAGGTACAACACAAATCACTATTGCTATCACCAATAACGATAAGGAAAACAAGGGAAGAGGGTACGATACCACCCGCCGAAAACGAG